>CAEFZY010040474.1:0-222908 GCA_903066815.1 Brachyrhaphis roseni
TATAATTTTTTTTTCAGAGTGTTGTCATATTTTATTATATCGTATTTTAACTTTTTAAATTTATTTAGTGGTTCCCAACTTCCTGCAGATGTGTACCTGTGTATGAAAGAGTTTACACAAGAGACAACCATAAAAATACACCTTTGCTAATTTAATTGTTTACAGATTTTATCAAATTAGCTTCTGCAGAGTAATAGTTGTGAGTAATAGTATGCCTATCAACCATAGTTGACAGATGTCAACTATGGTTGTCTATGTTGACAGATGTCAAATGTCAAGAGTTTGTAGAAAATGTAAAAAAATGTTCAGACATCTTTAACATGCCGTGCTGTGTTCCCAACTGTCTAAAAACCTCCACAATAGTGTTAGTACTCAAACAAACTGCTGTAAAGAGCCACAATGACTCCAGGCATTACCAACTGTCATCATAAAGTGGCTGGAGAAACTAGTGCTGAAACACATCAAAGCTGCATTCCCACCCACACTGGACCCTCACCCACAGATCAGCAGAGGATGGCATCTCCACACCCTTCTGTTGTGCCTGGAACAACCAGGGACATATGCATGTGCATAAATTAAAGCTGTAATTTATGGATTACAGCTTTAAAATTAACACTATTCTGCCGAGCAGATTGTTTCATGAGATTTCACAAGATGTCTGACCTCGGCCACCACCACAATATCTGCCTTCAGATGCAGGACTTTTCAACAAACGGTCTTTTCAAGACCTCACCACTCCTGCTCCCTGTTTCTCAGCACAGGAGCCCCACAAGGCTGCGTCCTCAGTCTCTGTTTTTGTACTCCTTCTAGAGGCAGGAATGTATGTCCACCCACAATACCGCTGGCGTCATTAAATCAACAAATAACACAACTATGGTCAGCCTACGGAGATGAGTCAGTGTACAGAGCGGACTGTACAACCAGACCACCGGCTGGTTGTACAAATAGAAATGTTACTTTAAACACTGAGAAAACAAAGGAAATCATCAATGACTCAGGGAAGAAAAAGGTGGCTCAACAATAACTGGAAAAAGACGCAGAGAGGGTGTCACTGCACAACTTCAGAGAAATTCCCTGGAAGGCACAACGGCTACACTTCCTGAAAGCTCTCAGTTCGATCAACCAGCCATAACGTCCTCCTACCACTGATCCATTGACAGAGTCCTGATCAGCCTCATCCTGATGTGGTTCAGCAGCAGCTCTACAGCTGACAGAAAGGCCCTGCAGAGAGCGATCAAAACCGAACAAGAAATAATAAACACCTGCCTGACTTGAACAATATCTTCACCTCCTGGTGCCTCCAGAACGCAACAAACATCTTGAAGGACTCATACCACCATCTCTGTGAGTTTCCTCCTTCTGGCATTAGAACCCACTGAGTCCTTGAACATTATTTACAGAAGGCTGATATTTATGACAATTAAAAAGAATCTGAATCTTGAGGCTGGTGAGAGGCTAAAAACTAGTCAGACATAAATGTTTATATCTGTAGAATATACCTGTATAATAATAGAGACTGAATGTCTATAATTTCACAAGACTAAGGTTTATTGTTGTTTTCTTAGCTGAACAACAGCCGTGTCAACCAGGCATGCCATAAAACTTTGCATGGTAACAGATGTTGTTCCGATGAGAAAATAATTACAAACTTAAGAGTCTCTATAAAGAAAACATGTTCAACTTGGTTTTGAGAGATATGTCTATATATATAAGGTTTTTATGGCACCAGTAGTCTCTATTCAACAGTACCTGAACAGAAAGAACGACTGAGAAAGAGAAGGGAGGGGAAGAGACGCAACAAAGGGTAAGGAATCAAACTGGTAACAACTGCATAACATAACAGGTTCATCCCTCAAAAAATCCCATCTGTTTAAAATGTCCTTTCAGATCATGTTGCAAATCTGTGCAGAAAAACACCCAAATGAAACCACTCATCATCAGACTTTATCAGTATTGTTACTAACCATTTGGGACTGAAACTTTTACTTTAACTACTGGTGTACTTAGGATACTAAATCTATTTGCCGGTACTTGTACATGTCGGCAAGGAAAATAGCTTTAATCAAATTGTGTCTGATCCAGGTAAGGTAATGTCACACCAACACAAACAGGTCAAGGATTAGGTTTTAGAGAAGTTGGAAGCAGGGTTAGGTTGCAACACAATATCCTAAGCTTCAAATCTGGCCTTTAAAGAACAATAGTAAGAAGAAAGCCACAAGCCAGGCAGCAGATACAGCAAAAATCTGGGAGAAATTGCTCTGCTTAGAAGAAAATGAAATTTAACTTTGTGGCCAACATGCAAAACATAATGTGTGAAGAAAAAGTAACACTGCTCATTACCTACACTGTCCCCACAAATGGTGGTGGCAGTATTATGCTGTGGGGATCCTTTTCTTCAAAAGGCCCCAACTGGTCAGAGTTGATGGGCAGATAAACAGGCAGAAAACCTGTTAGGAGCTGAAAATGAGTTGAGGGTAAGGTGAAAGTTCACATTCCAGTAGAACAGCAATAGTTTACAGCATATTCAAGGACTCACATGGTCCAGTTAAAGTCCAAACTTGAATGTAATAAAGAATATTATTTGAAAACTGATGTTCCCTGATGCCCTCTATCTGATTTGATTGACTCAGTTATTCTGCAAGGAGGAATAGGGAAAGTTTTCAGCCTCTATATTACAGTTTTTGGTGTAATTGCACCAAAACATGGTTCTACTATTGACTCAGGGGGATGAATATATTAGGCACAACATTTTCAGACTTTCATTTATAAAACCTTTCAAAAAGCATGTATTATTTTCCTTCCACTCCCTAATTATGCACCACTTTGTGTTAGTCTAGCACATAAAGTCCCAATACTGAGATTTGTGGTTGTAACGTGACAAGATGTGGAAGAGGTTCAAATGGTGTGAATAACTTTGCAAGGTGCTATAGGTGTGAAAACCGAGTTTATTTATAGGTTGGATATTGCTCACTAACTTCACTCCATTAATAATAAGCTGTGGTTTTAATAGTCTGGCTGTGATGTTATTTTCCCCTCCGATGTTCCTTTCTGTATCGTTGTCTCTGAGCAGCCTGACCACGTGGCATTTTGAGTCATGATTCAGTCATTCAACCATGTCTCCAACTCTCCACCTGGTTGTAGCACACAAACACACAAACATGTACACATGTGTGCAAATCCAAGCTTGTCTCCCCCTAACCTCTTGCTGCAGGCACCTCACACTTATCAAGGTCACTGGCTCGGGTACACGTCAAGTCCAATCTGATTTTCCCTTCGCAGTGATGAGCTCCGAATCCAAGGTTAGGAGCTGCAGGCTGTAAATAATGACAGCGCGGCCCCTCCATTTGCAGGCCTCTCAGGTGGGAATAGAGAGGGCCACTGAGGGCCCTCGGTCCCTCTGTGATGACAGCATGGTGAATCACACCAACCACCGACCTCACAGCCGCCACCCCACCCCTCCTCTCCACATCTGAACTCTCATACCTCCTCCACCTTCTCTCTCTCTCACTGACAAGCGGCTGTACTCTCCCTGCCAGCTCTGCTTGTCATTTTACAGGGTCATTAGCAGACACACACACACACGCGCACACACACACCCCAACATGTGAATACACAGTGCACCCACGCAGGGAAGTGACTGACACACACACATGCAGAGAAATCCTCTCTTGCATCAAATCTCTCTGCCTTCACATGAAAAAAAAAAAGACAAGCCACCCCTGCTTTTCGCCAGAAGCTGCTCTCCTACTCCAATAAACACAAAGCGGCAATAGATAAGAAGAAAATGTCTTCATTACGAGCGTGTAAAAAAAAAAAAAAAGTATCTCACACTTATTTCAGCTCCCCCTCTGCGGCGAACAGGACTGGGGGGAGGCATGAATTCATTTCCATTCCCCGACACCCTGCAGACAGTCTCCCTCTTCCCACTCCCAGATCATGTGAGATAATACCTCCATTATGACAAAAGCACTATCCGTGGGGTCGTGGAGAGGTCAACCAACCCTGCGCTGGGTATTCATGCTTAGTCACATCCCAATTATATTGTGGTGGCAGAGGCAGAAATTGGCAAATGTACATCAAGGCGCTTCATTACTGAGGGGCCGCTCCAGTGAAATTAAGCAGCAGATGAGACAGAGTGAGATTTGCCCCCAGGCGACGTGTTCGAGAGAACGAGAGGAGGACAGGAAGAAAGAGGAGAAGCTGAGGGAACAAGGTTTCTTTTTTTTTCTGAAGGTGCTTCCAGCTTCTATCCTGAACTAGCAGCTCATGTATATTTACTTAACAAGGAAGAACGCTGCTCCCTGGAGATTAATAAACTCCCACGGTACACCACAGCGATACATCTCTAGGTACATTTAGATATAGAGAGGAAACTTAATACAAACAAGAGCAAAAATAATCCCTGAAAAGCAGAGGGTAGGATACAGAACACGCTCGCTGCAGGCAAAATGAAGATAAGTATACATTGAAGGCACAGTTCAGGATTTTTCTGAAGTGAGTTTTTGATCAAACTAGAGTGGAATGAGATATTTAAGCACCACAATATTTTTCATTAACATGAAATTCACCTAGCGCAGCGCTATCTATTTTCTGCCATTATGTCACTTTGTCTGTTGAAATACATGTAAGCTTTCAGTTTGAGGGTAAATACTTCAAGCTTGTCACCCTGGGATGTGAATCTTGAGTTGGCTAAATCATTAATGACAACATTAGCAAAGTGTGTTAACATTAAGTAGTTAGACAGTAATCTAGGTTCACTGAAGAAAAAAGAAACATTGATGGACAACATTGCAGTTTGTAAATGCTGCAAAAATACAAAAACAGGCTAAATGTTAGTCTCTAACTCCAATAACATGTATCATCTCATTATGAGCTGGATGCATCATTACACCTCCAGTTAAAAGATCATATGCAGTTAATATCTTACCTGCCTCTCTTGAGGCCTTCATTTAATATAAATCCAGATTAGCTGGACCCACAGGCTGAAGCTAACGACTTGTGCTAACGTGGATTTATAAACCATTAAAATGTTATGTTTTATTGGATGATTAATTAAATTGAAGCTGGGGTATGTTTTTATGATTATTTCTCTTTACACATAAGGAGAGGTACAGGGACTATACAAAGCATTCACCCTCTTGGATGTCTTACCCTTTTCTTGCTTTTATAAATCTATCATGATCAACAAAATGTGGTTTTCTGACTAAAATAAAACAGAAAATCTTTAATAACAAAATAAGAACTGATTTCTACTCAATTAAATTAACATGCAACATAAAATAAGTCGATATCTAGATGCACCTTTGTCTGAAGTCACAGCACAGAGTCTGTGTGACTAGGTCAGAATCAGGGTTACACTTATAAACACAAAACTGTTAAAGCTCTGTCAGGTTGCATAGGGATCATCTGTGAATAGCCCTGTTCAAATTCAGCCACAAACTCTCTATTGGACCAAGGTTTGGGCTTTGACTGGGCCACTCAACAATATTCACCTTGTTATCTTTAAAGCATTTCTCTATAGCTTTAGCTGTTGTTGTCTTGCTGTAAATGTTCTCAATAGTCATAGTTGAGATAATACAGTCATTCTGAGAACCATGACAGTCTTGACTAAGATTGTTTTGCAAAAGAGATTATTAGTCTCAATGGGATTAAAAATGAAGGTTAATAATAATAACTAGCACCAAATGACTGGACCTCTGTTGAATTAGGTCAGTAAAAAAAATTATTAATTATTAATAAATAAATAAAAGCATACAACATGCATTTTTAAACGCATTGTAGGCAGTGACGTCAGTAACATGTTACTGACGTCGGACCACTTTTTCCAGTAACGAGTAATCTAATGTGTTGCTATTTCAAATTCAGTAATCAGCTTAAAGCTACTTATCCAAATCGCTGTAAGTTACACTCTGGTAATTTTATTTTATTTACTCTACGTGTATTGGGGAGTGACCGCCGTTTCTATGCGACAGTATGGAGGGAAGGAAACATTTTGTTGCAGGAAAAACAGGAACTATTTTGAGTTTTGGTCCCCAACTCTGATTATTATGAACAGCTTTGGGCTTGACTGACAATCAGTTAGTTGTAGTCAGGCTCTCTCTGTCCATCATTTCCCCGCTGTGTCTTTGTTAATGTCAAGGTAATATATGAATGATGTCGTGCTTCGCTCAATTACTCTGAAATAATACTAAATTAATCTTTTCTATTAATAATATTTTACTCAACTGAGTCATCTCAGTTTAAACTCCTCTATGCTTTATATCTTAAGTTATTTATGGTTCAAATGCAAAAAATATCAACACAATCAAGATAGATCCTTCACATATTTTAAATTTGAAAGAAATAAAGATCACAGCTGTGAAGGTTTATGTTTCCTAGAAAAACAAAATGCAGTCTTTAATCATTTAAAATCTTAAAATGCTTTCAACTTCTAGTGATCTTAGGGTGACTTTAAATCTGTTTCTGAATGTAGCTGCTCAGCAAAATCACCGTTACATTTGCTTAGAATTGCCTAAATGCCGCCAACTCTCAAATTCTAAGCAAAAAGCTATCCTGCAGGCCAACAGATAGCTATTAATTATGACATCTCATGGTTGCAAGGGGCCCCTCTTGGGGACCTGACCCAGACCTGCACTTCAACATCCAGCAGCTGCCACTCTTCACTTGCAGAGGCAGCCGCTTCACGTGGCGGCTTCCAGGAGGGCAATTACACAGCCCAGATGAGATGAGGCAGCTGAATGTTTGGGACTTGAGTGCTCAGACTGCCATTAGCACTATAAGCTATTACATTCCCTCCTCTCCTTTTCTACTCCTCTCCCTGCTCACTAGCTTCTGTATATTGATGATGTGGTAATGGGACCTCTAGTTAGATATTCACCCTGTAAAAACAATGTCTTGTTTCTAGTCTCTCCCTGAGGGGTCAATGAATTCTCCCGGAGTCGCTGGGAATCATTTCTGCTCTATTAATGATGCAATCGCAATGCAATTCAGATCTACTGAAGACACAGCCACAGTGGGCTCCTTGCAGGGTAGCTGACAGATGATGCCTGGTGTTATCCTGCAGCTCGAAAAACAAAGCAGCACATCTGCACATCACAGAGAAGCTGGCTGGCCGTCACTCTTTATCAACTCTTCACAAGGCTCACTTCATCCACATATACAGGTACATCTCCAAAAATTTGAATACTTTGAAAAAGTTCAGTGTTTTTTGTCACTCAATCCAGAAAGTGAAACTCATATTATAGATCTCCAACGTGCAGTGAGTGAAGCTTTTATTTCTTTTTATTTCGATTATTATTTTTCCTTATATTTGTAAAAGGGGTAAAAGATAAATATTGAAAGCTTTTGGTGTCACAATGTTATCAGCTAAAACACCTGAAAATTATTTTAATACTAGATGAGAACAAGAAAATGGGATCATTTAAACTGAAATGTTAGGGCACTGAAAAGTATTTTCCTTTCCATGCAAACAATACTTGGTTAGGTAGCATTTTGCATTAATTATTGCAGTAATTACTGCATTAATTAATGGTCTGGTTGTTTACCCCCTGATCTTATAAAGATCCATTATCTTAGGTTCCTTCATCTAAATCCAAACGTCCATTTATTTGTTAATCCTGGGTATAAACGGAGGAAATATTAATGGTGAGTGAGGAGAAATCCATTCTCCCTTTACATGCTCACTGTATCCTTATTTCTGTATCAAATAAAGTTTTTCTTGTCATACAGAATGACAAGAGACAAGACAGCGTCATCGCGGACCTCATCCTCCATATATATGGTGTCTTCCTGGCTCAAAAGACTTTCTGCTTGGGAAAAGTGCATTTAAAATTACTCATCTGATTTGAAAAAGATGAAAAATGGTCAATTGTGAATTATTTATTTCATACTTTCAAGATTTTTAGGTTTCTGGCTCTAATATATGATGTCATGTGCACTTTAAGTTTCTATTCTTCCCAGCTTGCACTTCTTCAGCTGGTTTCCCCCAGACAATGGCCATTTCAAATGATGGTCACATTAATTATAGGCTTATCAACCTTCGCTAAAATTCAACAGGGCTATTAATGGCTACAAGGAGAAAGGGTAAGGGCACTTTATGTTGAGTTCGGCTCCTCTTTTAGACTCAGTGGTTAGTAGCTGAAATGAGTGTTTCTCTTGACTGTGCAGTTAAAACAACCAGCAAACATCTGCCCATCAGGGCCTGTCATCGCAGGCACTTTTATATAAAACACTGCTGGAGCACTGCGAGTGCTGACATTGATGAGATCTGGCAGCTTCCATTAAATCACTCTTTCCTGTAAAGTGGCTTCCATCAAACCAACCGGCTGAGATTTTTCACTCAATCAGGTACCACACAAGCTACCACCTCCCCTCACCCGCACCTCAACTCCTCCATGTCCTCTCAGGAGCTAGAGTCTTCTGGTCAATAACTCCAATCAGTTCAATTTCATGCACAGTTAGTCATGTTAGGGTTCTAGGGCACCACTCGCATCATGGTTGCAGATGTTGTTGTTGCAGTTGTTGCTTGTATTTAGTTGTTTTTTTCTTCCCCCCCTGCTATCCCCAGAGAGATGATAAGTGGGACGAGATCCTGCACTGTGTAAAAATGGAGACTAGCCAAGGCTAGCATGGTTGTTTTAACTCTGCCTCGACACAGCAGGCTCTTTGCCAAACCATTAAAAGTAGCCGTGCTCTACTCCGGTGACACAGCTAAAAGAATAGAGAGTGGGTGAGAGGGAGAGCTGTAAATGATCAACAAGATAATGAGCTGATTATCAGTCAAAGGCATGGATAAGCTCTCTCTCTCTTCAGTAATTTCCTCTTTCAGATCAGTCAACCAGACCCTTAGGTCTGCAATCAACACTCAAAGAGAGAACGTGATGGAAGACCAGCCCAATTTCAGCTTCAAACATCCAGATCATGGTGGTCTTCTGTTGAGAGCCTTTGCGCCGTCCCTTTCCTACACACCAGAATGGTGGGGAGGCTTGTGTACCACTGCTCAGTTCTTTGGTAATGGGTGTTTCACAGTTGTCAAACGGCTTCAAGCTCTGGCTGCGAGACAACTTAAAGCTGACTGATAGTCAACTGATGCAATCTGTGCAAGAATTTCAACACTCGCACATTTCCTATTATTTTGGCACTACTGGTGCGGCATCAGAAGTATAAGAGGAGAGACTGAGCACATAAAAAAAATCTAATTAATTAGGAGAGTCATTTTTTAAAAATGGTAATTCAATATGAGCTACGGGAGTAACAAGATCTTGTATTAAAATTTGACTTTTAAATCATCTGTGTGGCAGAATTTTTAGTGCTTGATGAAAAAAAAGAAAGGCCGGAATTACAAAATATTAATGATTTGGGAACATTGTGAGAATATTTAACCAATAGTACCTAGCAACACTTTGAATGGCATTTGTTTTTGAGATTCCTGACAGTAATGAAGGTCTATTTCACAGTTTATTAATGAGTCTGGACTGCATTTAATTGATTGAGTGACAGACGAGATAAAAATGGTTTGTAAGGACTGTAAAATTGCAGGAACTGGTTTCAAGCTGTCAGTCAGTTTTGTATCATGGACAAATAAGTGTATTACCTGAAAATCATGGCAATTACTTTAAACTGACAAAGTTAGTTGTTCACTCAAGGTTCTGCATACAAATAGTTGAAAGGAGTTCATCCATAAGGTGACTAAGTTTAGCAGTAGAGCGGCTGTATGCTCCTTCTGCTCTAGAAAAAAGGCCTGTCGTGATACACAATAAATCAATTAATTGCATGATAAATGAAAACAAGCTTGATAAATTTAAATTTGGTTGATAATTTAAAGTTGAATGCTTGCTCGTTTTCTGGATGACAAAAAGCTTCATTCTGGTGTATTGAGTTGTTTCTTCCCTTCTAGTTTCCTTAGTAATGTGTTCGACACACAGGGAGCAATAAACAGCAGAGAAAAACATCAGTTTAGCAACGTCAGTGACAAAAGCTGAACAATTTTCAACTTTCTTGTGTCACATCACAAGCGCACGTCTGCAAGTCTATGTGTACAACCTCGAAATTTCAAATGCACAAATGTCACTGGTCGCTTAGCTGGAAGAGGGAATGACCTCCTCGTGGTCTCCTGCGATGACAGATGTTGTAGTACAACAAACATGTGTCTGCACCTAAAACTTAATCATCAGATGTAGTTTTCAAAATGCAAAATGACACAGTGACCTTTTTGCTTAATCGTTGAAGAGAAGCTGCCCTTTAATCTAATTGAAAATCCATAATTTCAAGAAATGTTGCTAACATTTGACACCCAGTACACAGTAGTAAGTTTACACTTTGTTTTTCTCACAAAAGTCCTAACTGGCGGCGTTGCCTGATTTCCCTGTCAGGAGACTAATGATTAATATATTTTGAAGGGCAAGTTTGTTTACAGAGACTTCATAATCCATTTTATTTGTTTGTGGTTAGCTTAATTATTTGGATATATAAAATGTGTTGCTGATCTTTGAGAGTGTGTACTTGCATTACCATGCCATTTTTATGCTATTAGTCTTTACTGGTCTCAAAATGACAATGTTCTCGTTTATCACAATAATTTATGGGACAATTTGTCACCCAGCAAAATTTGTTATTGTGACGAATCTACCGGGAACACAGTGGAATTCCCCCAGACTGAGATGGAGAGTGTCACTGAGAGAAGAGGAATGTCTGTGGTTGTATCTTCAACCTGCTGGCTCTTCGACCCAAGCGTGGTCAAGGCTCAGCTATTAAAAGACCTTTGTACTCATCACTCCTTTCAAGGCCATGCTATTATAAAACAAACCTTGGCAACAAGCTGCAAAGTGTAATGTCTGTTGGTAAAATAAACAACTTGCTGAGGCAGATAACCTGGTCCTCTACCATTAGTGTATCAGACACCCAACTTTATAAAATAACACAAAATAACTAATATTTTGCACAATCAGCATATTTGTTTTAGCATTACTATAAAATGTAGCTGGTGTTTTTATAGTTCAGACAGTACACTCACCAGTATTCCCTGACTCTAAATCTGTGCACCAAAATAAAATAAAAAAACTATAAATTACTAGATTGCATCATTATTGTTGTAATATTCATCAATAACGATATGCAAATCTTATTTTTGCAAAACATTATTGCACAATTTGAATCTTAGGCTATGTTTCACTTTTAACTCCAGGATTTCTAGTGGGAACCTTCCTAAATAAACAAAAGGAGCACAAAGTAGAGCCTTTTGCTCTCTTTCTGGGAGTGATTCAAGAACACTTTTAAGATTCCCTCAGAGCATCATCAAGTACAGGTTTTGCTTTTGTGCATTAACCCAGCCTTTCACTGGCTGTGACTGTGGAGTCAGAAGGTGACAACAGGGATCATGTTCACTCCAACATGTTTTCCCAATACAGCTGTCACTTATAAACACAATAAATTCACTCTGACACACGACAACAAGGTCCAATACAGGTGTAACAATCAAACCAATAAAAAAGAGGCTCTGAGTAAGTTTAAATACGTCTGAGATAAGAAAAGAAAAAAGACTTTGGGAGAGAAAGGTCAAGGCATTTCTGCTTAAAAACCTTCATGAAAAGATGCAAAAGGTACATTGGTATTCAAAGTAATCATGTGCTTATATTGCAAGAATCAGTCATTGTTGCTGCTGATTTCAAACAGAAACGTGAGAGGATTTGCTAATTTACTTCACTCAGTTTGACCCAATGCAACAACTGGTTTCTATAGGAACAAAAACACAGTGAGTAAATATTTATCCATCTTAATAAAACCATTACAGTCACGTCGCTTAGACTGTCATAAGTCACAGCGATGCTTCCTTATTACATTTTTTTAAACTGTAATTCTGTGCAAATGAAAATCAATTAACATGAGCTACCAAGATGTACATATACAAGAGGCCAAAACAAGATTACATAATTAATCCAAACAGTGGAACATCAATGCTAATGCTCACCCACGAAGGAATCCAACTCATTTAAATCTTTGCAAAAAGTCAAAGGATGACTGATCTACTTTTAGTTTTTATTTTCTTCTTTTGGAAAAAGATGTAGCGGTTTTGTTCAAAGTAGAAGCAGTAATTAGAAATTTGGAATAAAGAATCTATTTGCTTGTTTTTCATCTCTTTACTTAATTGATCCCTCTGTATCATTAAAAAGTGTTTCTTTTTGGTAATTCAGGAAGATTTCAAATGTGATTGTTCTCCAAAACCTTTGTGCATTGTTTCTGCAAGACAGTTTCCATTGTGTGTAAGGTGTGTAAGTCGTATTTGGTGTTTGAGCCATTAAAAATCGGTACTTATAAGCATTTTCGGAGGAGGTCCTAAGAATTCGCAGCCTGCTGACGTCCCTAACCCCCGCAAAAACTGAGGATCTACTGTACTACATTCTCCCTCCCTAAAATTCAAATCCATATTCAACTGTTCAAACTCACTGTGGAAACTAAAGCAGCACCTCCTTGCCATGACCCGGAGGTATGCTAAGCAGTCAATTACATACTAGTTACTTGAGTAGATTAACAATTAACAAGCTATTATCAGTTGTTGTATAAAGAGCAGAACGGCAAAAAAAAAAGTATAATACTTAATCTGAAACGAAAGCCAGTTAGAGCTACTACTAAATTTAGTGTTTTATTCTATTTTCTTGCTCTATATTTAAGTAGAAAAACTGTACTGATTCAATTGTTTTTTTATTGTAAACTGTTTAACAGCATCAATTACTGTGGATACCAGTTACAGTTTACCATTTAATGCAACATACTTTTGTTTTCACAGCTATACAGTGAAAATGTGATATTAGTCCATGCCTACAATACACCAAAGCAACATGTATGACCAAAAGCTTAAATTTTTTAATAAAGATGTTGGCTAACCAGGTGGTGGAGAGTTAACAGAACAAACAACCAAAATTATTAACAACCAGAAATTTTTTGGTTGTGATGTTAAGTATGACAAGAATGTCCCTTAAAGTATGTGCCTTGCTAGAAGAGTGACTGAAGGCCTCACATATTATATGAACCTTTCAACACTTCTACACTACACACACACACACACACACACAAACACCTTTAACACATTTTGATGCAGCATCTTCGCACTGCATAGGAATCAGGGATGTGTCGCTGTCTCCAGGCACCAGGTTTATCTAAAAAGGAAACACCTGATATTTTTTTTTTTTTCCCCCGTCTGGCTCCTCTCATTCCTCGACTCCCTTGTTAAACATGCAACCTTGATTTTGTTTTTGTAGCCCGGAAGGGGTGAATTATTTGCACGATAAACAAGGTGATGTTGTTTCAGTCAGTGAGAGCCAAAATCTCCCCCCCTCACCCCCCAATGCAGCAACAGAGAGGCAGATGGGTTTACCTGGCAGGCATTAGGGGCTGAGCTTGGATGCAAAAGCCAAGCAACAGCAGCATCACAATGGCAACCTGCATGGTGATATTTATCTGAATTGGAGGGGGTGAGGAGGAATAATATCCCTCCACAACAGATTCATGGGCTGGGAGTCCCAAACTGCCGGGTTGCCCTCTTTATCTGCAGAGACAATTGTGGCTATAAAAGCACAGGAGCTGATTTGTAGGGAGTGAGCATGCATAAAAGTGGGGATGCAGGTGTTATTAAGTGATCAGAAAATGGTATTTATGTTTGCAGGGGATGGCTGCCAGACAAGGTTCTGGCAGAGGAAGATGATGAGGAGACCTGTGCAGCTAAAGCCTCTAATCCTTTCTGTGGTCAGTGGGCTCCAGTTGCTTGGATTGCAGCTGCGCTTGGCCTCTGCACAGGTGAATCTGTTCTGGACCCCCCACCACTTCCACAAACTCCCCTGTACACAGTATGGTGGATTTGTACGGTGCTTTGATCTCATAGAGGTGGCAGCAAGTGTGTGTGATCCATGTTTCAGAGTTTTTGGGGGGGGTTTTAACATACGCTAAATGGCAGCCCCCGTCAGTAGCACAGGCCTGGCTAAATTTGATGTGGCAGTGCAGAAAATTCACTTCAGAGCTGCACTTCCAGAGGAGAGTGGGTTTTAATGAGAGCTGCAATCGTGTTTTGGAACAGAATTTATTTGCAAGCTGATGAGACAGATATCTGTACAAAAACAATGTAACTCAGAGATTACCAGTCATCAACACCCAATAGATTAATTATAGAATCCAACACAAAACATTCTTCGGTTTAGCATTAGGGGTGTTTGATTTGTTCTTCTTTGAACTTTTAGTGCTCTGTCTTCTAAAAGCTTGAGTTTGCAAGTCATTCTTTCAACGTTCAAGTCAAGTTACTTGTAATTGTTCTTAAAAGTCTTTGAAGAACTAAGTAAAAGTTAAATTTTTCACTCCAAGTGAAAGTCAAGTCTTGGATATTTGAAATCAAAATCCAAGTCAAACATTTTTATCAAGTCCCACTGAAATATCTCCAAGTTCAATCTCATGTTTTTGAAGGATAAGCCCAAGTAAAAACTCAAGACTTTTAGTAGCAGGTCAGAGTTACCTGTCTAGTACTTCACCCCAACTTGAAGTTTAAAGTCTTTGAAGGCCAGGTTTCAGAAATTAATCTCAAATTCAAGTTTATTCTCAAACCATTAAGGGACAAGTCTAAGTCATGTCTCAAGTCTCTCACCCTGAGTTTTTAGAACATTGTTTAATTTTGTTTCCTTTTTCGTAAAGTTGTAAATTTACCAAAGTAAATCAAATCAAAACAAACCCAAAGTCTTTCCCAAATCTAAGCCATGTCTAAAGTCTTTTACTTCAAACTAGCCCAGTCAAGGCTTCAGACTTTTACATCAAATTCAAGTCAATTCTCAAGTTTTTGAGGACAAAGACTTTGCCATGTCTCAAGTATTTCATCCTAAGTCCCAAATCTTTGAGATGGACGTTTTAGCCATGTCAATATTGTTTCATCTCAAACCAAAATCGAATCTCATGCCTTTGAAAGAAAATGTCAAGCTTCAACCCTTTCAGTCCAAATCAAAGAAAGGTTTCATGTATGGCAAATGTAAGTCAAGTCTCAAACCTTTTAGCAACAAGTCCAAGTCAAGTTTCAAGCTATTTCATCCAATTTCAAGCTTCATATCTCTGAAGGCAAAGTCCAAGACAATTTTTTCAGGGGAGCATGCCCAGGTCAAGTCTTAAGCCTACTAGGAGCAAGTCTCAAAATTTTCACCACTTGTTTCCAGTTTCAAGAAATTGAGTAAGTCCAAGTCACATATCAACTCTTTCCAAGATAATCCTCAAGGTTTACAGAGGTAAAATAGGCCAGGGTATTTTAGTACCTATTCCATGGCCATATTCTGTGTTCGGAGATTTGAATAATAGCGCCACAAAGCTCCTTTGATTCTTGGAAAAGATTCCTCAAATTGAAAATGTGCCTACAGTCTAGTTTAGTGAAGTGGGTTTCAATGTATGAGAAGCCTAAACAGTCACAACTTCACCTCTCGGTGGTCCTTGTACATCACTTTGAGAAGACACTGGTGTTTTTAAGGAAATCAGGCTTGAAATTAAGCTGACAAAATGCATTCATCAGAAGTGACCAGACTAAACATCTGTACCGTCAGCCTGACCTCTGCACCAATGTGCATATCTCAAACAAAGTGTTTCGCATTTAACACACCACTTTCCTTTGACAGGGACACAATGAGCGGATGTGAATCGTTCTTTGACATAAACACAAAAAAAAATAAAAATACACCATGCACCGTAGTGAGATCCCTCTTATCATATTACTCATGCCTTTGTGTTCTTTTCTGCAGACGCAGAGGTTTCTCTTCATGTTTCCAGCTGGAAATATCCGTGATGAGCTTCTCCGCTTACTAAGCTCGCTGGTGCAGAGGCAGTTTGTGTGCAGATTCTGTGGCCGGCTGGCTGCACAGGTAAGCAGAAAATAGCTCTTAGCTTGGGCCTGACCTTGACAAGGATGCCATTCAATCAGTGAGCTCGCCTCAGCAACGACCCTATCATTGCACTAATAGACTGGATCTTCCTCTCTGCCTAGATCATAGAAAAAATCATGGATGGCTTCCTCCTGCTTGACAAGTTAAAGGGGCAATTTATTCAATAAATTAAACAAGGAAAATAAGCCATGATGGAAGAAATACTAGCGCTGCTGCTGCTGGGTGGGTATAGATTAAACCCAAGTAACAGTCTGCACACCTAATTTAATTTTCACTTTATAGACATACAGAAATGGATGATGGCAATCGAAAAAACAGTTAAAATGCAAGACTGAATATCGGAGATGAGGTGTGTGCGCTGCGCGTTCCAATCTCACAGCTGAAGGCAGACACAGTATCAAGGACTGGAGTTTAAAAACAGCTACCTACTTTGAACTTGAAGATTGTGCGATCAAACTCCACATTATCAATTCATACTTTAAACAAGTCATGTTATTTTGGTGAAGGCTTACACAGAGACGGAGAGAACAAGCTGGAGGCATCATAACTACTGGCTGAAGCACTGCTTCGTGACAAACAACAGAGAAAAACTTGGGATTTATTGCTCTGATAACCTTCCAGATCCCTCCGACTGGTGCTGCACGCCAGACAACTCCAACAGAATTATGCATCATTAATCCTCATGAACGCTGCCAGAGATAAATAACGCTCTGTGTCCCTAGGAAAAATAAGGCAGTTATTACCAAACCATAAAGAAGATATTTGTATCATCGCTGCCAGCAGATAATAATGCAAAGATACGAGTTTTCAGCAACTCAGAAGTGCAGTAAAAGTGCCAGAAAACAGAGCATTTGTGCTATTGTCAATGTGCTATTGGGGAGAAACCTCGAGAAAGCACTCAAGCTGTGCAGTTGAAACATTTTCATGTGTTTGCTCTACTGCTTGCAATACTTAGGAGACTGTATAAGGTAAATAACAACAAAGTCAATAATGGCTTAGCTTCTTATGAAACGTGCTTTGGTAAATAAGAGATAATAAATAAGATTAGAACAAAAAGTGCATCTCAAATCCTTTTTATAAAACAGCTGTGGCAAGGAAGGTTAGAAAAACAGTTGAAAATGCCGTGTCTATATTTTATCAAGTAACACAAAGACTAAAAATCTAATGAGGGAATGAGAAATTTTCAAAGCTCAGTTACTATTGATACATAAATTCACTAACCTGCTGCCATGCGACTGGTTGTCTCCCTATCACTGTTAATCATTGATCATATATCCCTTATAAGGTGGTTGATGAGTCCTATTATATTATTACCACCCAACCCTTCTCTAGAAGCCTACAGACAGTTCCTCAAGGGACACTATCTTAACTTTCTATGGATGAACCAAACTTTTATGGACATTCAAACTGAAATGTCCTCCTCAGCTTCTCCACTGTGGAAAAGATCGGTTCCAGTGATCCCTGGACTCCTGCAGAGCGGCAGTCTACAGACGGAAAGTTCGCAGCCTGGTGACCGTTGTGTAAAGCAGACGTCGGCTTAAAAGAAACAAAACTTTTTTGTTTCTTTCATGGAGAAGATTCTGTTTCTCCATGAAACAGAATCTTCTCCATGAAGATTCTGTTTCATGGAGAATCTGGAAATATAAACATGGCTTTCAAGTTTCAAATGGGAACTCTTCAACATTTTGTTAGAGTCCTGACCTACTTATTTATTAGCCCGATCACATTGTTGCACAATGGGATTTCAGTGAAGAAACAAACAAAAAAAAAAAAAACAACCAGAAATCTATCAGAAATCGTTAAAGTGCCTTAAACTGTGTTCAGTAATGTCTAGGCCAGTGCTGTCCAAATGTTCTGGCATGGAGGTCAAAGATATCAAGTTTAAAGTACTCCTGGGGCAACAGCATGTTTTGTATTTTTCCTTTTTTATTATAATTGGAAAAAATATTTTATTTTTACCTTCTCAACTAAAAACTAAGCTCAATATTTTAATAAAATGAGCAATTTAAATAGACAAGGGATCTGTAAATCATTGTAGATTTAAACCTTAAAAAGGGTCTTGCAGGTTTTCCACATAAAAAAACCCCAATAAATTAAATTCAAAGAAAGAACCTGGATGAATACTTGTGTGACATCTTATGTTTTCAATGATAAAATGCTAAACTGTCCATCTTTTTGGAAAGACTGGGCATCAATGAAATTTGCACCCTAACACACTGCGAAAATACAAAATCTTACCAAGTATTGTTGGTCTAGTTTCAGGTGCAAATATCTTAGTACACTTGACATGAGATAAAACCAACTTAGAAGTAACTTTTAGCAAGATGCATGAGCTTCTTTTAAGTAATTAACTCCTTAATATTGATGAGAAAGCACTAGTTTCATTTGCAGATTATTTTACTTCTAACAAGACATTTTCGCCATGTTATAAGTTATTTTTTCTGCCAATGAAACTAGCACTTTTCCATCAATATTAAGGAATTATTTACTTAAAATCTATTTCTTGCTAAAAAGGTTATTTGTAAGTTAGTTTGTCTTAGTTCAAGTGTACAAAAATATTTTGCAGCAGAAACTGGACTAAATTGTTTTTAAATGTGTATCTACATCAAACTGCCTGGCCTGGCAAACCAAAATTTAAGCTGTTCTTGAATTGTGATCCAAATCTGAGGGCCAGAAACTGCCAGTGGGCCACACTTTGGACACCGCTGGTTTACTGTGTGGTTCGTTTAACCACACAGTAAAGGGAAGTACTTTGGTTCTCTTAAGTATTGCTTAACAGTATCAACAAAATGATACTGTTAAGCAAAGTGTTAAATTGTCAAAAGTCTCCAACTCAACTGGGGAGACTTTTAAGGCTATCTTTTGTAACCTAAGTAGTAGCTATGTGCTCCTAGCCAGCACAAAGCTGCGCATGTTTCCAGTGCAGGTTGCTCCTTTTCATTGATCTTGTTTGTGGTGTTCAGGCATAGGATCTCAAGGTCTAATCATGGAGTGGAAAGTGTCTGATTTGAAAAGCTGCAGTTTTCTCCATATGATATAGTTCTGTTGGCGTCTTCAAGCCATGACCTTCAGGGTGTACTGGAGCAGGTCAGAACTGAGTGACGTAGCAACTGTGATAATAATCAGCTCCCATAAGAACTGAGAACAAGGTGGTTCTCAACAGGAAAACAGTGGATGTCTCCATCCAGGTTGGGGATGAATCTGTGCCTGAAGTGAAGGAGCTGAACTGACTTGGTAAATGAATGCATGCTTGATGACAGGAACATGATGAAATGTGACACATCAACATTTTGGTTCTCACAATTTGGTTTTCATTACTTCTCAAAATTGTTTTCAGATACTTTGCTCATACAGGATTTTTACTGCTCACCATTATTTACTTCAGTACATAAAGCATCTGGCGCATCATCAGGTGGTGACAAGTCTGGACTGAAAAGACCCGTTTAGTACACAGGTTGTTTTGAAATGGACTCATGCTACTGTAATGCATACCATCAGATCTAGAGCACTGAATATGTTTTAACACGCGTTAGTTAAATAACAACACAAACTGATTTTCAGAGGTGTTCCCGAAAATAGGATGCATTTTCCATTACAGTCATTCACACCCAATCAAATTTGATTTTAGCCTTATTACCTTATTTTTATTTCATATGATTCTGAATTATGTAGAAGACAAAGATGCAACTGGAAAATTAAAATGACAGTTTTCAATTACTTTTAGAAAACAAAAAAAACCTATGGACATATCCTGTTTGAGCTTCTAAAGGACTTAATATGTCACTAAACAATGTAATTAGACAGTAATGTCTTAGTCATCTTTTGATATCTATTATTCATTCTATCAACTTCTGTAAATGTTGCTTATAAATTCTACATAAGATTGTTCTCATTAAAAGATGAACTTGATTTTACTTAATGCTGGAGTTTGGACTCAGATCTACGACTGAAATCCCCCCCAGTGAGTTCCAGTCGCAAAATGAAAAGCAGAGGGATTTCTCATGAGGTGTGCTCAGAGATTAGGCCAAGTATAGTTAGAAAAATAAGTCAATAATAATATATATATATATCTTCATTTTGTGATATGTCCACTAACAGAGAGAGTACCATGCTTTGATTGTGTGTCACTTAATGGGATAAAAAATATTAAAAGTGCAAAGAAAGAGTTTTCTTACTAGAAAATCACTTCTCAGAAATGTTTTTGCACATTTTCAATCTCCAGATTTTGCAAAGATTTGATCTACCAGTGGTTATTTCAGCAGACTTCGATTGCTCTTTAAGTACTATAATTTTCAACATTCAGGATCTTTGTGTTTAGTCTTCCCACAGGAAAAATGAGAGCCTTGACAGACCAGCCAAGTCACTGAGACGCATAAGAGAGAGAAAAGCTGCATGTAGCTCATTAGCTGCGTGTTAGAATAGAATAGAATTCAACTTTATTGTCATTGCACTGTCACAAGTACAAAGCCACTCCTGCCTCAGTCAATGCCCTCCCCACATTACAAACGCTTCTGATCGCCCTGCTTTTGAGCATGCTGCTTATGTGTGACTGACAATTAAAACTTTTATATAGAAAAGATGCTTTCTTTACACCTATGTGTTTTGCCATCTTTGTGTATTTTGAATTTGTTTCCCTTATTTTCAAACAAACATGGAATTAGGTGTACATGAATATAACTCCTCACTTTTTATATCTTTGACTTTTCCCACATTGCGTGGTTCATTTCCCCCAGTCTGCTAATTTCTCAACGCTCAGACTTGAATCCAGTCCAACGAACACAGTAATACTATATCCCCTACAGGTGTAAATTCTTGGTGGTTAAGCACTGCAAAGAGAAACTGGAAGGAACTGTTTGATACAGAGATGTTTCTAGCACCAGATGCTGTGGGGCCCTCTCTTGTGAGAATTCGGGCGAAGATTACTTACTTTCCTATCGAGAGCTGGAACATAAATTCAAACCCTGCAATAAATCAAATATAAATTTTCAGCTCCCCTCACTTTCCTGAGAACGGCTGCAATAACAATGTCATTCGACACTGCCTGGTTACCATTAATGCTCTGGATTCTATCCATGCTAATAATTTGGCTCCATATTCTGAGCATTTTACAAAGCCGCAGCAAAAGAGGGGAAATATTACTGACCTATTTAATGCTTTGCAGACCGAGCGAAGAAACACAGCTCTGTAACAGATGCGCTTTACATATACAGTACTTCTAAACTCTCAAAATGGATTATCTGTACCAGAAATAACACCCTGCACCCCAATAACTTTAACAGAACAAAACTTAAGACAGTTCAAAAGCAAAGTTTCTGAGCCAGAAAGAAGGATAATTAATTTAAGCCAAATCTAACCTGAGTGAAAAATGGTGCAGCGTTTTATTTAGATATTGATCTATCTGCCAACCAGGGTAAGCTTCTGCCAAAAACTGAATTTGATCTGATTCGCTCTATTTTCTCCTTAAAAATCACAGTCCCATAATAATCTAAACCAAGTGTTGAGCCAAGACTGACTCACATAAGTCCAATCCCATAAAACATATTTACTGGAAAACCCACATATCACAGAGAGGGCAGGTTTTCTAACCCAAATAAATAATTCCACTATGGAAATCCAATTCATACATTAGTTTCACACAGTTTAGAGTGATTTTTTTACTTTTTTTATTCCAGTAAAGCCATAAGCCTGAGAAGAAACGCCGAAAGAAAGTCGATCTAGGCAGAGCACCCATTATGGTTCAAGCAGACTTCACCTTTTAAGCTAACTGTAAACCAGTTACAGTGAAGTTTCGGCAACCTTTTTCCAAGTTACCTTTGGTGAAGGAAATTCAAAAAGTGAAAATGCAGAACTGTGTGCCTATAAATGCTAATTTAAATAAAACCCATGAAGAAACGTGTTTTGTTTTTTTTTTTAGGATAAAAAGGATCAGGGTTGGAGCAAAACAAATAAAAGAAAAGGCAAAAGGACTCGAAGTTTATTACTGTGCCGTGTAAACCCCTGGAACGTTTTCGCATTTTATCAGGTTACAACCACAAACCTCACGATGTTTTATTAAGGTTTTATGTGATAGACCAACACAAAGTAGCACATAATTGCAATCTGGAAGGAAAATTATTCATGGTTTACATAGAGTTCTGCCATCAGCCTTTTGGCTTCTTCTCGGTTTAGGTGGACGGCCATGTCTTGATAGGTTTGCACATTATTCTATTTCTGGATGATGAATTAACCAGTTCTTCATTAGATGTTCCAAGCTTGGGGTATTGTTTTATGACCCTGCTTTAAGCCTCACCACAACTTTCTCTCTGACAAGTCTACTGTGTCCCTTGGACTCCATGATGCTGTTTCCTCACTTGTGTTCTCCACCAAACCTCTGAGGCCTTCACGGACAGCTGCACACTGAGGTTAAACTAGACACATATGGACTCTATTTAATAACTAAGTCACTTCTTAAGGTGATGGGTTGCACTTCATTTTATTCAGGGGATAAGAGTTAGGGGATTAATAGAAAAGCACACTACGTTTTTCAGATCTTTCCTGGAAAAGAAAAGCTTATAACTCTCTTTACAACATTGTGCTACTTTGTGGTGGACCATTTTAAGACTTCCAATGAAAAAAATTTGTTTGTTGTTGACCAATTCTGAAAGATTTCATAGAGTATGAATACTTTTTATTACCACGGCGAACATCTCATAAATTCTGAACAAAACTTGAGTTTAAAATACCCAAACCATCCCTTAAAATACAAGCTTTCTCTTTCTCAAAGTGGGTAAAAAGGAATTGTTGGAGGTTTTTCCCTCCCAAAAGTCATAGTCAAACAGTAATATAAATGGCATTTGTGTATTGAATTTTTACAACGGCAGGATGATTTTAGACTGACTCCAAATTAAACAACAGTGGCTCTACTGAGTGGTGCAGTGAGTCAATGAAGGGTTTATGAGACAACAAAGAAGTCAAAACACAGGCGCAAGGAAAAAAGTTTCGCAAGACATGCAATACTTTCACAGATTGAAAAAAGAAATAAGGCAGGCACTAACCAGCTGTGAACAAAACAATCGGTCATATCAAACCAACACAACTTATTATTTGTCTATAAAACAATGGATTTCAGCATGACACAAGGACGACAGCCGGGAGGCAAAAAGTAAATCTCCCCAAGATCAAACAGTAGTCCCAGTTTATCTGCTAATCCGGGTTGCGTCTGATGACAGTTGGTAAAACTTCTAAACATAACATGGTCAGTGCGGAGTCGGGCGTCGGCAGAGACTCGGCTTTCCATTTCCACAACACGAAATCTATGAACCAAAGATATCTCCAGTAATTCTGATTCTCTGAGTGCTGACTAACATCTGCAGGGCCAAGTTCTAATGAAAATTCCCCTCTTCTGCTTCTTTTTGTAATTTCCTAAGATGTTTGATTTTTTATTTTTTTTTATCATTAAAATTTCTGACTTTATGTTACATGGAACAAGCAAACAAAGATTGTTGTTTTCTCCAATACATTGCTGCCCAGAGATTAAACATTGCACATTGGCCTTTTCTCAGTCATGCATACTGCAGAAAACTATGTGAAGAGACATTTACTCAGGTCTCAGACCATGGAGGCTAGTTTATGTCAATGTTTATGTCAATCAAGCTGAGGTGGAGTCTTATTACAACACATGAGTGCAATATGTCAGTGGATTTCTTTATTTTGCGTGGTATATATAAGTAAAAAAAAAAAAAACATAAAAAAATCTTTTAGCTTCTAAGCAAGAAATCTTTATAGAAGCATGCAGTTTCTCAGAAGCATGGTTGTTGTACAGTAGGATTCTGGAGTGTCTGATTTATCGCTGACTGTTCACACAGAACATTAAACACAAGACAAGTTGGCAGCTTGAGATGTATAATTTTACACAGGAGGCAAACATTTCCTGGATCACACAGATGATTTTTAAATGCAAAGTGATCATTATATAGTTTTTCTCTTGTAGAGTATATTCTTATGCACATTTCTTCAAAATCTAAAACTACCTTAAAAAGAGAGGAACCTGGTGTTTGGAAGCAATAAGAGTGCAGGCATCCACAGGCTAAATGAACTACATTGAACTCCTACAGCAGAAATACACCGTGCAGTTCTGCACAATTTTGTGCTGAACAAATTAACTACATTTGGTGCTCTGCAGCATAATGAACTACAGTCAGACAGTGTCAAGACTTCTTTCTTCACTTCAAAAGTGTGACTGTATCATACTCATATTAGTCAGATGTGCAATTAGCAGAACAAAGTCACTTTAAAAACTACAGAATCTTTAGCTCATTTGTGTCGCTAAATCTGCGGACGATCTCACTAAATCTTTGGATTAAAACGGGGCGTAGTCTCTACTTTGGATTCTTTGCAGCTGCCAGATTTATCAACACCAGACCGTTCTCACACTGGGAATGTCCAGAATACACAAAGTTTAATAATTTGAGTCATGCAACTTGTCCTCCAATTATTCCTGTGCCCAAATCCACACCAGTGTTGGATAAATGAGCCTCAAAGCATTTATGTAGCAAATGCAGAATGCATATATCAACATAGATCTATTGCCATAAAAACAAACCAAAACTTAACCTTAAAGTCTGCATGACTTGGAGCTAAGTTTTTTTCTTTTGTATATTAATAACTATTAATGATGGGAAAGCCCCAAGGAGCTTCTTTTAAAGGTTGTCAGAGCAAAAACCAACATCTGCCAACCACAGGAATCCAGAAACTCCAAACCAGCACTTTGTGACTGGCATAAGGAAGTTACACCCACTTTGTAATAACATGTTTGTGTTTGGTGAGATGCCAGATGGGCAGCTGCCAATGCAGACATGACAGGCTCATTAGATCATTCTGTGAGAAAACACCAGGCCAAGCAAAACTGCAATTATTTGTCTGGGGTTGGTGGTCAGGTCGCTTTACAGCTCATAAATCCAAATGAAATATAACTAACAGAACAAATCTCATAATGTGTTTCAACTCAAAAAGTAATTTTGATGAATCTGATTAATGATAGCAATTAGACTTTACAATTATTTTCAAATATGCTTCCATTTCTTATAAATCTTACAACAAGGTAATAATGACATGTACTTACAGAGCTACCATGCAATTCTAAGATACTTATTTCTTTTAAATCACTAATGTAATATCCAGGACACTAAGGTGGCACAACACTGCTGTTGTACAGTAACTGTACAGTTACTGTACAGTTACTGTACAGTAACTGTAGTTTTAATCAAATAAATCAAGCAAAAGATGGTGAGAATATTTCAAGAAAAATTAGATCAGTCACAGCAGCAGTACATCTTCCTGGGCTCCACCACACCTGCTCAGGTCCATCTGTAATAATCTGCTGTCTCGACTCTGCAGGTGCAAGACCCACTTACCACAGCCACATGCAACAGCCTGCTCCTATAGGTCGATTTCGACTTCTGTCACAGCCTAATGCTGTCGATACAGCGCTCTCATGGAAAAAATTTGAAATTAAGTTCGGGTTTGAACTTTTTTTTCTTTTTGTCAAAATTTACTTTAAAAAATTTACTTGGATGGGCAGATGGGTTCTTAAATTATTCAGAGAAATGGCAATAAAATGAAAGGCTCTTAAAAAAGAAAGAAACTGACTATGGTGCATGTTTTGTTATAACATAAACAAACCAAAATAAAACATAATAGAGAGAAAACAGTTAAATTTGACCAATTATGTTTTAATTGGTTTCAGTTTTAAGAACAAATATCCTTATTCTTATTTAGAAACAATAAAATATGATCAAACTAGTCATCAATTGCGCTTTATCTGATTTTATTTTTAAGCATCTCAGTAAAACTTACAACAGCACACTTTAACTCTTCTTCCTGCAGTTAGAACTTCCACACCAAAGAGCGTTGTTATGTATGGTGTGTTCAGTGATTGGAAAAAATACATTTTTCAGCTTGCAACCAAGTGGTCACTGGTCGGCCAATTTCTATGTCAGCCTTTAGTTAGCAGGCCAAACCTGCGCAATGCATAAGCAACTCCTCCACTATTCTGACAAACCACAGTCACGAGTCCTGCATCAGTGATGTCACCAACGAAATGCATTTCACTCTCGTCTTAAAGTGGTTTTGCAAACTCTTAGGGACATATTGCGAAGTCTAGCATGCAAGATGGGGAAACCAATGCTAAAGCACAGGCTATAACCAAGCCTCCATATATAAAATCAACAGTCAAAAATCAAATGAAGTAGTCATGCAAAAAAAGGAAAAAACTTTGATAGTTTCATAAAACAACCTGCCTTGAAAAACAAACAGAATAATGGGGGAAATCAGGTCTTGGATGTTGTTTGAAATTCCTGCACAACCAGGTGACAAACAGCTGAAGTAACTGAGAGACCCTTGAGACTTTCCCCGTAACTCGACATTCCTCAGATTGTCCCACTTCTATTTTAACAGCACCTTTGAAGAGCACAGATAAAATTTCTTTATATGTTTACCTTTCCTTCATCCCTGCCGCCTCCCTTCTCTCCCCTCCCCTGCAGCACTTCACATTTTCTCTTCCCTCCCAGAAGACAAAGCAGGCAGACAGCTCTAATAAACAGTGGCATGAAACCTTACAGTGAAGGCGTATGCCGAGGCAGCCCGATGTGATCAATTATCGAGTGGCCGATTCTCTTTAATTAGAGGCTTTAAGTATTGAGCTGAGCCTGGGTGGGAAGCTGAGAAGCAGCATGTAAACCAACCTCATTACACTGCAGTGATTCACCTCCCAGGAGCTGTGATCCACGCAGTGTTTACACCATACATTTGTTTCTGTGGTAACATATCGAGTAGAGGAATGGCTTGGTGACAGACCCAGTTTTTTTTTAAGCACCCCTCTCCTCATCTCTCTCCTCTCCTCTGCTCTACTCTCCATTTTCTTTCTTTCACTCTCCCTCCCACTCACTGTTGAAGAGGCTGTCACACTGGTTTGCCTTTTGTTGTGGAGAGTCTGGAGAGGTAGCACAATGTGTCCTAGTTAAAGCAGTGCCCCATCTGCCCGGCATAATTAGACAATTACGCTGGAAGGATCCATCATTAATTCCTTTGTGGAGCCCAATTTCGCGCCACAAAGAGATCTCAGGTTTAGTTTTTCTTTGCAAATCTGTGTTCATTTACTCCGGCTTGGATTATCATGATCAAGTATCGATACCGTGGCAACTCAGGGCAGGAAAATATTCTGCTAATATTGACTGGTTTGTGCTGTTGTCGAGAAAAGGCCATGGGGGAATACTGGCTGCTGTGTTGCACTGAATAAAAACAAGCAGCTAGGAAACAGTGGTGTGATTACACCGGCAGACAATCGACAAACGACCACACTTAGTATTCTGGCTTGAGGTAAACTGATGAAATATATAACTTAGAATAATCTTAAAGCAATGTAATTAGGTTTGCAGACTAATCGTTTTAAATTGTCAGCTTAACAAGAAAGCTCAGTCAATCTATGGCTGCTTAATACTAGGAAGGAATGCAGTTGCTTTACTATTATTGATTTCTGTTGCTATTTACCCGCATTTCCTTATTTGTTTCTTTCTTCCATTTATCATACCGTTATTGCTACTATCTGGAAGCTTTAGCATCACAATCAATGGAATCTATGTAAGGTGTGGGCATCAAGGACAAGGAATCTCCTTCCAACTGGCTAAACATATTATTGGCATGCAGAGTGTGAATGCATGGTGCTTAAAATATAATCATGTGCCAAACATTGCAGCCAAGCAATCATTTGAAATACCGCATGCATTGAAATTATGAGGACAGCTGAAATTTGATATAATGTACAACTTTAGCTGGATTATACCCATGTTATGACGGAAACCTCAAGTGAACTGCTCACATTTTTGTAAATATCTAACCGCAGTGTGAGACCAAACCTGTCCTTTTATTACTGCAATTATTAACACAGTCAAACTAAAACTCAAACTGAAACATGTATTTTAATCACAGTTTCTTTTCAAATCAAATCAAAACAAATGTATTGTTAATTTATTGTATAGTTAAATAGCACATACGAAAAAAAACACAACAGCTTTTTTTCTTTAATCTATACCATGTTATTTTAAAATTTGCTAATTATAAGATCTTGGGCTAAGCGCGAGGACCTTCATTAACTTTCTCGGTTCCCCTCACTATCTTGTGCGCGGCCATCTTCTCTGCTCTAAAATATTAAAAGCAACTGTAGGGTTTGGCAGACGCTGTTGGTTCCTTTCACGATCTCAGTACCGTTTTTCAATGAGGTGAGGCCAACAGAGATGTGCTTTAGGACTTTAATGCTATTTAAAGTCGGTGTGTGATGGTGAGCGTTTTCAGGTTGTGATGTCCAAAAGTGATCTATCATTAGCTCCTTTTATAGTCCACATTGAGCACAATTTGATATAAATTAAAGCATAACTATCTCTGTGAAAACATTGAAAAGCCTTTTCATCAGCAAGATAACCTTATAGAGTCAGGCATGAAAACAAAATCAAAGTCAAGTCAAACATGGACTGAATTATTCTACCCTGATCACAAATTCCACAAAATATCATCATGGTTTGAAACCTATGGTGAAACATTGGGGGTTTTGTTGTCTTTATTGATTTTAAAGTCTAATAACTCAATCTTGTCACATTCTCAGGCATGGAAGGAGGGGGTTCATTCCTGCAAGGAGCTCCATTGCTTCCAGTATTGTAAATAAGAATATGTGAGCAGTTCTGACCATTAGGGATTTGTTTTGGAATATAAAACCTGCAGAAAGGATTTAAACTCTGTGTCATGTTTTTCCAACCACTTTTACTACAAAAAGCATATGTCTTAACTCAAGAGACCAGTGGTATCTGTACATTTTGCTGCATGTGGAGGTATGCGCAGTTTGATTTGTGGCTCTGAAATGTGGCAGCTGGCCAAGCAAAATCCACCCAAATACCAGGAACCGAGCTTTCCAATAGATTACGATTTAAAATAGTTCAAAACCACCTTCATCCAAAAGTCCATTCAGTTCATTTGTTCCTTAACATGATAACTTAGGATTTTTGCAGTGAGGTATCTAGCCTATAGTACATAACTTTCTTTACGTGTTTATTTATTATATATAGTGTATAACCAAAATTAGCTGAGAAGCTAAAGGTAACGGATAGTCTGAGAGGAACCAAGATCAAAGTGGACTTCTATCCTCTCAAATCAATTTCAGGCTCATAAAAGTGCCAGTGGTGTATGTGAGTTATATTTTATGAACTTCTGAACAGACATCAAGTGCATCAAATGGTTATTGGATGCAGTGCAGCACCAATGATCTTCCCATGTGGAAGACAAATCAGGAAAAGAAATTGTAAACCTGTGTCACAGAAAAATTAGGCAGTGAGAATGAACAAGAAAGTAACTTAAATGACAATAATATGTATATTTTCTTTGGTTTTTTTACACCGCTTTATGGTATCACCAACTTTATAGGCATTCTGCTTAGTATCAAAACTTCAGCACAGGAGTAAAAGATGGAGCAATTCAGACACAGTGAAAGGAATTCTATGTAAAGCGATTCACTTTTTAGAGGTAATTGCATGCAGTTTTCTATCTGTTGTTTATGACTGACCTGCTTCCAGTCAAAATCCTAAAGTGTGAACTCACATAACCGTTAACCGCTCACCATTTAGACCGAGAAACTCGGCTAGAGAGACATGTGGGAAGTTATTTCACAATGTAGCTCAAATCTGATTAGAGCAGCAATCTAATCAGCCATGAATTCATCTGTGAAGACAAGCAAGCAAAGAGAAAATCACCGCAGAGAATTCGGTGTAATTATCAAAAAATCTCACAGTGGTACATTAAAATTCTAATTACGACATATTATCTTAATTGCTAAGGAGATGCAAATCAAAACAAGGTTAGCGCTGCTCCCTTAACATACAGGAGAACATGTGGTGGGAAACCTCTTCAGCATTCACAGAATCAGCTTGACTTGTTCGACATGAGAGGCTGTCATTTTGTAACGCTTCTCCCTCTTTGGGGGTGATAATCCTCGCTGAGAGCACGCACGCAGGCGCAATCGTGCAACAATAACAGAGAACAAACATCTAATTGCCTCGCAAATCATTTCCTTTTATTGTATTAAACAAAATGTAAGTAAAAGATGCTCAAAAAGGCCCTAATTTTGTTGTCCAGAGAACTAGGAAGGCTTCCAAAATGAAACTTTTTCATATTTTCATGCTTGGCCAGCAATGCTGCTGTAAATGTATTCATGTACAGAATAAATCAAATACAGGAAAGGAGGAAAAAGTTCTCAAGAAACTGCAACTCCCTGGCTACACAACAAATTGTATGCCATAAATTGTATCTGACAGGTGCACACTGTAACTCTGCCGACATAAGACAGGCGGATGACAGCAGGCACAAGGGGTAATGGTGACAGGAGAGAACATGCCATTCTACAGATTTATGAGAGGGCCAGACCGAGGCCATCTATCAGTGGAGTCAATTGGCATCTAACATGGATAAGAAATGTTCAAATGAGGCTTTGGAGGGCTACAAAGTTGACAACCTAAACTAAAATGTTGAAGTGTGATGAGATATACAATCTGATGCCAGCATCAAAAGGGGACCTCATAGTGCCTTGCGAAAGTATCCATAACCCTTGTAGCTTTCCTCTCTTTATCACATTACAACCAAAGACTTGAATGCATTTTATTGGGGTTTCATGTGAGAGACCAACACAAAAAAGGAGATTGAAAAGAGGAGGCAAAGTGATACATATTTTTAAAAATACTTTACGAATAAAAATCTGAAAAGCGTGGTAACCAAATGCACTGAGAAGCCATCTTATTAGTAGATTCATTCTGTGTGCAATTTAATCTCAGTACAAATGCAGCTGCTAGGCAAAGGTTTGTTAGTGAACAACTGCACCATGTAGACCAAAGAGCATAGCAAGACGGGGATAAAGCTGCAAAAACGTTTAAAGCAGAGTTAGGTTATAAAACAATATCCAAGGTGTTGAGCATTTTATGGAGCAGTGTTCTCTCCAAAAATGGAAACAACAGTAAACACATTTGGTTAGCCATGGCCACCTACCTAAGCTAAACGGAAATGCACATGCGGGTCAAATTCCTTGGGAAGATGAAGTTTAATATGGGCAATCCTGAAAAAAACATTCGGACATCAACCTTAATGTCACAAAATCACTTCCAAAAATAAGTGCTAAGCTGAGTAGCATTATTTCAGACTTTTGACCAAATTAAACAAGTTTTGTCACGTCACACCACTATTCTCTATTTGCTCTCATATATTGGGCTTGAAATCTACAAGCACCGACATACATCAGAGAACTTTTACATTCACATGATCTCAGCAGATCCCTCAGGTCATCTGACCAAGACCTGCTGGTTGTGCCTCATAGGAGACGGAAAACTAAAGGTGACAAAACCTCAGCTGTATCCGTATGACTCTGGAATAGTTTGAGGTTGGTGGACACTGTTGAGCTTTTTAAAAACTAAAAACGAATCTTTTTAAAATTGTGTTTGATCAACTATTTGATGTACTTTTCTGTATGTTTTTAAGGGTTATTTTGTGTAAAGCACTTTGTAATCTAGATGCATGGAAAGGTACTATATAAATAAAGCTTTACTTACTAACTAAACACCCAGAGCTACAACAAAATTGTTTAAATTAAAGTTGTCTAGTCAAAGTACAGACACAGAACCAATTAGACGTTTTGTGGCAAGACTTGAAAATTTATGCTCACAGATGGTTTTCCAATATTCCAATGTGAGCTATTTTGAGCTCTCACTGTTTAAATTTCATTGTCTATATGCGTTAGAGAGCTCCAGCTGTAAATACAGTGAAAGATGGTTCAAAAAGTATTGCAGTTTTTAGTACAATTTGTTTAATTTCATTTAGGGGTAGCAGAGCAAAGGGAGCTGAATACAAATGCACGCTGAAAACACAACAAAAAAAAGGTAATTTTTCCTCTGCTTACTATTTACGCATTGATGTCACATAAGTTACATCAAAGTTTGTAATTTTAATGTGGAAAAACATGAAAAAATACAACTGGTAAAAATATTTCAGAAAATAGCTGTGAGCATGGTGCTTTCTTCTGATTTGAGTGGCTGTGCTTTGACTTCTCTAGAAGTTTTCACTCTATAATAATTACAGTAATCCAGAGCTTTAACTAGCTGTAGTTATTTCTGAGTGCTCAAATTCTTGACAAAATAAAGTGGGGGTAAAGCGTGCTTTTGCTGAAATATATTGGAGTTTCTCTTCCATTTGGCTTTGGGGATGGCGGTTACCCCTTCTGTAAATTGAGTTTCTTGTTCTCACTTTCTCCTCGCACACAGTACAAACACTTTCACAGACGCACACAGCTCTGCCCTCGCTGGACAGGAATGAATGGAGACCCCAGGAGTTCCCTTTGGCCCCGGCCCTGGGAGTGTATAGCAGAACCGACAGCTCTGATCGCTCCTGAGAAAGCAAAGCTGCTCGGGGATCGCTTTACAATTCTCAGGGGCTCGAATAACCTGATCTTGAACTGATCCTGAGCTCTGATCCTTTTTGGTATTGGGTTAGGAACGTGTGAAGGGGCCTGTTGAATGAGCTCGCTGGATATCAACATCCTCGGTCCGTGTTGCTCCGTTGCAGCAGATTGTTTGACTTGATTAGTCTCTGCCCAAGTGTTAGACTACCCAACGCCGGACCCTCCAGACACCAGTATCAGTGTGTCCGAGAGGAAAAGTGTTTTACCAAGTCTCGAGGTGGAGCCCATTACCCTGAGTGAGAGCACTGTAAGTTAATAGGATTTGCTCGCGATCAAGAGACTGAGCTATTTCCTGAGGCTGTTACAGGCCAAAGCACAAAAATAAATGTTCCTTTATTCAACCCTATTAAGCTTCTACCTCCCCAAAAATACTCCCTACCATCAACCACCCTAACCCCACCCCTACTTTTTCTCTTTCTTGGGGTATCTGATTTTTTGGGGAGATTTTTTGTTGTTGTTGCAGGAGGTTATGCCTTCCCTCTACTCTCTCTCTCTTTCTCTTCTAACAAGCAGCGAGCAAAAGCGAAAGGTTGGCACTTTTTCTCTAAAGGAGCCATTTGTTCAGGTGAAAATGAAACTTGCATGGTAAGCAGAGTGAGGCTTGCTTTTGGACAGGGGCAGAGGGGATTCCAGATTAATCACAGGACTATACACCATGCAGATATTCATTGAGGAGGAGTAATTGCTAAGGGGCTTTATGTAATGTATTCTCCCCATGAGGTAAAACCTTGTAGGAGTGAGGAAGGATAATAGAGTAAGAGGATCATATAAAAATGTTTGCTGCTCCAACCTTTTGCTCCGAGCTTAACCTTGACCTCGGATAGTAATTACAGAGTTACAGAGTTAATTGCCGACTGATCTGAGGAAGAAGATCCATCCTGTTCTACTGCGATGTCAACTGGGCTTAACCACCTCCTGTAGAGCGGTAATTTTTCACTACTACATCAGTTTCTGAATTCTTTAAATTTCCCTGTATATATAAAGAATATGACTTATAATGACTTTCTTAGACAAGTCCTTCAAACAAATTAAGCTAGTTTTAGCACGAGACAACAAACTAGGGACTGGTTTCAGGTATTGAGGTAGTTAAACCCCAAATTGTTCGTGCTGCACATTTTAAATCAAGTCTACATGTATAGCACATTTTAGCAGCAAAGCCTTTCAAAGTGTTTTACTAAATAAAAACAGAACACAACAAATAAACAAAAAAAAAACATTACATTAGAGTGGCAAAATAAAGACAAGTAATAACAAGTTGCAATCCAGAACAGAATTAATCAATGTTCAAGTTATTATGAATCAAAAGTATCTCTTAACTAATGGGTCTTTCAGCCTTGATTTTAAAGGAACTCAGTGTTTCAGCAGTAATGAAGTTTTCTGGAAGTTTGTTCCAGATTAGTGGAGAATTTAAATTGAATGCTGCTTCTCCATGTTTGGCTCTGACTCTGGGGAAGCAGAGTTGATTTGAACCAGAAGACCTGAGGGATCTGGAAGGTTGATAGATCAAGAAGAGGTCTTTAATGTATTTTGGTCCTAAGCCATTCAGTGATTTATAAAGTAATAGAAGTATTTTAAAGTCTATACTCTACACAACAGGGAAGCAGCGTTCAGGATCAGCTGTGGCTGTCTGACATTTTAAGCAGACCTGCGAAGACACTGCAACAGGTCTTAAACCTGCTTTTATTAAACTAAGACATTTCTTTTGGGAAATGAGAACGGTCTCTGTAAAGGTATTAAAAACAATGTATCAACAGTATAAAAAAAAAAAGTCAAAAGTTATGTATACCCTTCTTAGAAGTCAATGGAGAAATCTTTATTGGTATTAGAGCAATTAAACTTGCTTTTTGTGTCTATATGCTTCAAGGACAAACAGGTACACACCATGGACGGATGGATTTTATGTTATGGACAGGTTAGAGGTTAATTTCAGGCGATTAAAATATATCTCTGAAAGAAAGAATGGCTCAACAAATCTGTAACTAGCTGGTGTAAATTATAACTTCTGCCCCTTCTGACATTGACACAGACCTGCATCCTTTGGTGAGCAAGATAGGCTGTAACCCCAGACAGAAAAAGCACATTACACTACATAATAAGGCTCTATTTCCACTGGATTTGTTTAAACCCCAAAGAAAGAATGAAACTGGTGTATTTCACAGTAGATCTAAGTGCCGCTCACTCAGGAAACCTGAATGTCTTCAGTGAGTCAAATAGTTAAGTTGAGCCGGAGCTGCCATAAACCCGGTGGGAGAGCTTGGAATAATCTAGGCGATGTTAATGATGCAATTTATATGTGAGGGGACCGGTGTTTGGCAGGCTGTTTCCGTCTGAACGGGCTGCACAACCCAGCGAGCTCCCAGCACCCCCCGCTAGATGGAGGGGGTGGAGTAGGAGGAGGATGTCAGAGCCCATGTGAAAAGAGGGAGCGAGCGAAGCACTGATAAGAGCCATTACTATTAGTGTCTGTCTGTCACCTGCTGTGCGTCATCCAGCCTGCTCTCTCTCCACATGCGCCCCATCCCTGTCGCTCCATCCCCGATCCGTTTTCCTGAGGCACATCACTTCAAATTTGCACTCACCTACACATTTTTCCATCCTGTCAAGGATATACTCGGTTGGCTCGACAACTGAGCCGGGCTGAACTTTGAAAACTCCTGCGAGCTCTGTTTCAAAACAGTTGTGAATTAGCGAAGGTGCAGACATCTGCCAGCATTTATTCAATAAACACAACAGAAATAGATGCAAACGAATTGGCAGAAGAGGAAAAAAATACTAGACTCACAGAGAGTTTTTCATGTTTTTCCAGGCCAACACAAAGCCTAATTTGGTATTTCATTTATTGCTTGGCACAACTCTACAGCTCCTTAAACTTATGAACTCGGGAGAAATGAACAGTAATTGCAGGCTGTTCTTTATTTTCTTTAAACCTTTTTAAGCAAAATATTTAAAGCTGTTTTTCCTCAGTTGCTATGCAACACTTCAACCGCAAGAGTGGGAGCATGCTGAGAATGTGCCAAATAAATACTACTGCCACAGGCATTCTGCGGGGAAATATGAGAGAGGGGCATTTTTCAATACTTTTATGAAAATGGAGGGCGGTCGTGTAAAATGCACAATCATTCACTCATTCAGCCGTTACTTGACCTGTGTGAGCAGATAATCCCAGTGGTGGTTTGTTTAATGAAACACTGTTTACAGTCTCAGACCAATCAACAGTAATCTGTGCGCATAATTTACACATTTCTGAAGTTCCTGCCTTTAAAGGGAATAAACAGCAAGACTTGTCTGTAAAATCAAACTTATTTGGATACATTATGCGTCTGATAGAACAACATTTCATGATCAGTTTTTCTGTGTACCTTTCTTATTTTTCTATTTAATCAAAATAAAATGAGTTATTACTTTAAATGTATTTGCATTTTTTCCTTTTTTCCTATTTATTACAATGTTTTTGCTTAAATTTATCTTTTAAATGTGCATGCTTGTATTCAGTAGGTGCAGCAATAACCTCACGGAGTACAACTTTCATCCCAAGATGATCAATTGATTCTTAAAATTGGAAAAGATTAAAACAAGGCTGACCCACAAAGTGCTACCAGTTACCCCCAATGTCCATGTACCTGCAGCACCTCTTGTGATGTCACCAACCCAAGTCCTCACAAAGCAGAATTGGTGCTGTATTTCTTCTGTATTAAAACCCTACTGTTGCAGTTCATACTTCATCACTCAGCTATATTTCTACATTTAAAGGTAAAACATAAACACCACTAGATATTATCGTTAAATACAGAATATTTAAGAGTACGTACAGCATTCTAACTGTCCTGCTTTAAACATCTTTCAGTAATTTGACTAGTGAATGCTGCCAGATTTGTAGATTGCCCTTTTAACAAATCCTGTCAGATTGCTCTCAAAGCTTGGACTGGAGCCTGAGCAGCAGTACAAAAGCCACGCACGAAGCAGGAAACTCTGCAATACAGCCTTCCTTCCCGAGCCGGGAACCAAGGACTCAAAGCAAGGACGTGTTACACGAGATATCACATTCAATTCCAGTGCCAGCCTGTGAGGCAAGATGATACAAGTTAGTGTGTCTGTCTCCCGAGCCCTCAATGTTAATCAACACCCTTTTCCAATGCATACTTATGAGTTACAATCTACTCCCATGTCTTCCCCTTTGGCAGCTTAAATTAAGTCGCAAATTTGATGGCAAATTAACTTCAACAGGGATGTTGATATGTCACCTATATGGCAAACTGTGTGGATTCTTGCTGGGGCAACAAAAATATCCTGCATCTGACAAGAAAATTAAATCAAGGTAATTATTTTGTGCAAAGAAACAAGGGTGGGGGGTGCTGCAGGTCATGCTTGTCGGATGTTAATGACAAAACCTTGCGTAATTGCTCAGTCAACCTTTATCGTCGGGATCACAGAGCTTGAGATTAAATGAGTGCTAGTATTAGCTGTGACATACAGTCACAATACAGTTGAGGTGGGGGGAACACATGCTCCGGCAGGGTGTGTAAGTGTGTGAGTGTGTAAAAGGGGAGGTGAATGTGGAACCAACTGAGATCTCCTCACTTCATCATTGAGTAAATGGCACCGCAGACATGAGCTGCGACTTCACAGCTGCCTCATGGCGGGTGACATTGAAGCCCACGCATGAACACACCGCTCATCAAAGCGAATGAGGCGTTCTTCGCTTCTGCTGCTTATGCCGAGGAAAAACAATGGCAACTACCCCCCCTCGAGTGCATACTTGTGCACCTGGAATGTTTAGAGTGAGTGGAGATGAAAGGGACAAAAAAATCCATTTGGATTCATGCATCTCTCACGACGAGCTCAGCAGACTGTGACCTTTTCACTGCTTTTTAATGGGAGGGAAACAACAAGACACCGTTGCCATAAAACAGCTCAGACTGGATGCCGACGGTGCTTCTGCAATTAGCCCGTCTTAAAACAACAAAAGGATTGTCCTTTTTAATTCATCCTTTCAAATATTTTCCAATATTTACCCAGCAGAGACACAGAGACAAAACCAAGACAGCAAACAAAATGGTGCAATTACAAATATCAAGGGGAAATGGTGGCACTGGACTTTATGTAAAAGAACAGGAGCAAAGAGAGCTGAACACAAATACACACTTCACTTCAGTTTTTAAATGGGGGAATTTATAAACAACTCATCCTTTTCCATTCAACTCTCAATTACCATGGTGTGAAAAAGTGTTTGGCTCCTTCATGACTTCCATTTGCTTTGCATGTGTATCAAATGTATGCATAATTAAATAACAGTTTTTTTATAACCATCAAATAATTGATAGTTATAAAAAATGATGTATGTATAGAAAACAACTTAAAAGAAATTTGACTTTGCAAATTGACACCTTGAAATTGGCCTCTGTTGCTTTAATTAAACAGAGTCTTTCAGACACTCCACCTTCAGGATGTTGGTTGGTCTGTGAGGAGGAAGCTCATCTGGGAGGAGGAGTTTTGTGAACATGGGAGGGGCTTTGTGAGAGCAAGCATTCAGGCACCCCTGAATGGTTGCCATGGGAGACTCAAAAATTTCTCAAAAAAGCATGAAAGAATTAAAGCAACATTAATTCTTTCATACATTCCAGGTATGTGTTTGATGAAGCAATGATATTATATAATAAAAAAATTATTTTACATAATACCTTCCCTGTTAAGTGTTTCAGAACATCAAACCAATTTAGATATTAGTCAAAGTCTAAGGGAGAAAAAGAAATCCAAACCTACCTACTTGGGTGAAAAAGCGATTGCCCCCTAAACCTAATAACTGGCCTTAACTAGAGCCATCTACTTGAATTTAACAACAGACAAATACTTCACAGGGTTTATTTCTGTGGCATGAGACTTCGACGCCCACTAGGATCCAGGTCTTAATCAGTTATTAGTGTGCTCATTTCCATGCAGCTGCACTACGATTTCTGCTTGGACAAACTCTCTTAATTTGATTTTAAAAAAAACAAAAACAGAAACTTGAGAATGAGCCAGCATCAAATTACTCAATCGTCCCCCAGGTCACTTCTAGACAAAGAAGATTTGTTCTAACGCAGATCATTAAGTGTGAGAGAAGAAAGTAAAAACAGAAAGTGACAGAAAAAATATAAATGCCTCCTTTTAGCGTATATAAGCACATCCCTCTTGAACGACGAGTCAGTGTGAACACAAAAGCTCCACTCTTTCTCCTTAACTGTCCTCTTTTCCTTTAAGTGGTACCAGACGTAGGCATTTCTTCATTCAGCTCATTCAAACTGAGGCAACTTGCCATTCTTTATTTATTTAACAAAACGAGCGGTAAAAGCCAAACATTAGGTCATGGAACATTTTCACCCCGAGAAATAAGTCACTGCCTTCAATGAGACATCAAAACCAGTTGGAGTATTCTCCTGCAAGAAAATATGAGCTGGTGAGGAACTTTCTCAAAGTCAAGTGGTGCTGTGGGACTTTTTCCTGTTATTTGAATACGACTTTCAACAGTGTGGTGCACATGCGTTTCCAATTAGGAGCTCAGAGCCAACGACCAGAGCTGGGCCCCACTGAGCCGTTCCACGACTGACCAAGTCTCAGGAAATGTTAAACAGGCATCATAACCATGACAGAGACAGCAGATTTTTCAAAAGCCTTTGCTCTCTAAACAATAATTAAGACATCACAGTGGACTGATTATGTAGACTGCAAAAAATGCACAGACCTAAATAGAGGAGAGAGCGCATAATTAATCATATGTTTCTGTGACACATTTATAGCAGGGGCGCTTACACAAAGCTATTTGTCTGTTTGGTAAATGCGTATGAAGCATGCTTAGAGTCAAAAGAAACAATATGTCAATGGTGTTGATTTGTGGGGACCCTAATGAGAGCGCATGGTTTACATGAGGCAGTCAGAGCAGGATCCACTTCACTCACAGCAGCAATAACTCCCTGTGAGCCTGTCTCTGCTCAGACTTCAATCTCCAGGCCCTTAGGAGCTGTTGGAGGACTTTGATGTTCTGTCTAAATGAATCGACTGTGCTTCTTGATACAGCCCTCCAGTCAACTGACTCCCCCCCACCAATTCTGTCACCTGTGATAAACACCACGAGTGCTCAGAAGTACCAAAATTTGGATCACATGCTCAGAAAAGCCACATTTTCTTCTCCTCCCTCCAGCTTTGTAAATAACTGAGAAAAAAAAAATATGATTGTTGTTTTCCACTGCGCTCTATCTGAGCACAGACCTTTTGATGTGTGTGTGGCTGCATTTGAGCAGGCAACACCAGGCTGGTTTTTGTTACCTTACAGCCCTGCAACATTCAGTAAGTAAGCCTTTATGTAGGATGGCCCCACCGGGCATGGTGTTTGTTAGAGCCAGGGCAAAGGCAACAACCTCCGATCCTCCCTCCCCACTTTCTATCATACTGGAACACTTTCTTACAAAGAATCAGAGCCGGATAGCTCTACGTGCATGTGGGTTCACTGACTTGATCCAAACAAGATCTAAGGCTTATTCAGGAGCACTTGTGTGCAGCAAGGAATGTGGACATGTAATACTGAATCTACTTTGAGAGCCCTACAATGTCACAGATGCTAACTTGAACATGCATAAGGGCATGAATAGCAAAAAAATATGTAATTCTAGCCTTAATGGAAGAGGACAAAACTAAAGTTATTGTTGAAGTTTTTGAAAGGATTGAAAATGAAAGTTTTTTGTTAAGAGACCAAAACATGAAAAAATGTTATGTCTGGCTACACTGAACACACCCCATGATGAAACATGGCGGAGGTAGCATCATGCTTAATTTTAGATATTTCTAGTTGTTTTGAGTACAGAATATCTATATATCTTATATCTAGGTTCTGCTAATCATAATCAAGATATGAACACCTATTATTTTTTAATTTGTGGCACACGCCCACAGCTTTTTTGGCACCTGAATTAACTCACTTCCACTAATTGCAAAATCTGTAACTTCTAAACTTTAATTAAATTTTACGCATAGTTTTTGTAACTTGGATACTTTTGCAATATTTTGATTGTAAAATTTCCATAAAATAGCCATTTGTTGGGCATTGAACCACAGTTTCAGTTAAATCTGAAATCGGAAAATTAACTCTTTTTTGTTAAAGTGAGTCCTCTAGTCAAAAAACTAAATATTGAAATATTGATAGGTAAAACAACAAAATGCAGATGTAAATGGAAAATATAATGTTAAGCATGTAATATATGTATGAATCCATGTCAAAACAACTGTATTTGTCAAGCAATATTACATTTTTGTTCTTTGAAAAAGGTCTGGAAGATCAAAGATTTTCCCCTCTCAATTTTCTATTTCCTCAACATATCCAAACATTTTAATACATTCGATTAATTCGGTCAATTTTCAAATTGAGGGTCTGCGAAAAGAATTTAAAATAGCTGTTTAGAGGTTTTTCAAAGAAGAACAGAACCTAATTCTTTCTTTCAAAAAGTTTTGACTGCATCAAAGTCTCAGTGTTCTACCGAGTAAAACACACTGAAGCTTAGGTTACAATGTGATACGTGAAAAAGTTCAAAGGTTATGAACACTTCTGTAAGGACCTGTATCCCTTTCAAGCTTCTTCTTGGTCCATTTTCATTTACCCAAATCCAATCAGCATCGATTCTGCATTTTCCTCAAGCTGAGGTAAAGGTTTTCCTTGAAATCTTAACTTGGATGAAACAGCAGTATTTAACCTATCACAGCCTCGGATGAGCTGGCTGGGTTTTTGAAGGGAAGTATGAGTTCTACAGGCGAAGGCATTGATCCTCCCACACCTTGGGTTTTTCCCAGCGTGTACAACGATTCCTGTGCAAAGCCTCTGAACACTTCTCTCCCTCCTCCAGCGGTCGGTGGTGAGCAAACCTGCCCCTGGATCGAGCATCTCATTTAGTCGCCGGGCCCCTTTGATGTGGATTCAGTGCTGCGGTGCATATCATTTGTGTTTGAAGGTTCAGCTTCCACAATACAGCGAGGGTTTGAAGTTTCACATATTGCAGGTGCTACAATGTGATAATCCGGGAGCTGGTTATGCATTATACATTTTTTTTCATAAAAGAACACTATAAACTCAAAGTGAAATGTGGAAAAAGTCAGAGCTTGAAGGCATATATTGACAGAAACAGCTTCTGAGACTTCAGGGTGCGGGACGAAAACACTCTTGTTATCTCGAGCTTTTCAGAATCAGCTCTACATCTTCACACAGAAGGGGGTAAATATCCAAATAAACAGAGTAGAATAACATTTGACTAGGGCCTGCTATGCCGTTATGAGACCAATTTAGTTCACTGAGCACTTCTCTCGGGGCACAGAGAGGAGAAGGGCCATGACGGGTCCTTCTTCTTCTGCAAGGGCCGGCAATAAAAATCTCTTTTGCCATCTAATTTCACATGGGACTTGATCTGCAGCTTGGGGGCAATTCCTGCAGTGTGCACTTAAATAAAAGACGAAACAATCATTGTCAACATCGATGTCTTAACAGGAAAAGATCACACTGAATATAATATATATGTCTTTTCAGTTGCTAGACAAATAGAAGAAAATGGCTTCCTGCAGGAAAATTTAGCGATTATATTTCAAGAAGTTTAAAAAAAAAAATAAAGAGCTCAGCCTTGCATCAAGCAAGCAGAGGATTTAAAATGGGGGGAGTCGTTGCCCAGAGAATAAAATCTCGTTGACATTTAACGTCTGTAAGAGACAGAGTTTTAAGCAAAGGCTTATGATCTTGATAATTAAAGAGTGTTTGTATGGAGGTGCACAGCTAGGCGTCTCTTTTTAAAAGATGTTTACTGTCTCTAAAGCGAAGAGATGGTGGCAGCCTGAGGGCCTGCCTACTCTCTTTTCCCCAGCTCTGTCTCTATCTTTTGATAAATACACACAAACACACACATGGGTATATATGCAAACTCTGCACGCCGAACAAACACGCTGGGAAAAAATAAAATAAAAAACACATGCACACGTACACACACAGACAAGAAAGACTTGCTGCTTTTCACAGGCATCAGCCTCTCAATTAGCTTCTGAACTCATTTCTCCCTCCTTGGAAGGGAATTATTTTTCAGCTGGATGCCTTTTCTTTGTTTACTGTGAGCAGACCCGAGCCTTATCAGCAGCTAATCACTGCATGTCAAATTCAAAGACTTGCTGCAGTCACTTTAGAGAAAAAAAGGAATTAGTGAATAATCTTCTAAAGTTCAGATTGTCATTTTAGATTTGAACAATCACCAATTTCTTTTAGATGCACAAATCTGTCTAACAGCCAGGGAGAAGATCAGGGTTTGTTGGATCTAATTTGTTGTGACACGTTAATTGCATCTACTTGTAATTCTCTCTAATTGATGCTTGATATGTCTCAGGAAATTAGGCCAACTAGATAACACTGTAAATATTATTAATCCTCCCCGCCTTTCCCTTTTCCATGGCAGGTCTGATGAATTCACAACAGCCAGAGCTGTAATGTGTCAATGTGCCGTGCAGCTATGCTGTGTACTCCCAGGGCTGCCGGGCTGACAAATCTAAGGTTACAGCCGTACCACTGTATATTCAAAACACATTCAGGCACACTGCAGAGAGCCAAAGATGACTAACCTGAGCGATTTTCACTGAGTTCTGGGTAGAGCCACCGGCGTGGTATTCAACTTTGTTTCTCTTGACAATTTCTTCAAACCTGAAATAAGAACAGACCTGTCAGTCAATGTGAAGTTTAGGCTTATTTGTCCAAAATCCTGATTTCATTAATATGCAGGATAATGAAAATATACGGCTGTATCTGTCATAGGATGCTCCCTTGACCCAGTACAGGTGGGAGACAGAAGGACTCTCACTCAAATACCATCAACTGTTGGACAATGTCTCCCCCCGAATGAACAAAGCTGGAGAGCTGCTACATCTAAAATTTCCCACAATGGGACAATAAAAGGATACTTCTATTTCTTTCAGTTCTATGAAGCAAAAGATTTCTACCCCACTGAACGCTTTTACATTTCTTTCATGACACAAACACCAACTTAAACATATTTATTGAGATCTGTGGCAGACAAAACAAGGTTGAGAATAATTGTGCAGTGGAAGGACTTATTTTTAATGCTTTTTTATAACACCTTTTACTCTGATACGCCTTACTAAACTTTAGAGCACAATTTCTAAAGTGGGGTAAACAATAAACCAAGCTTTGAAGACCTCAAAGGTCGCTTGAAAATATAGTTAGCCACAAATGCAAAACTACAAGAACATTAGCTAAACTAATCAAAGAACAAATACAGTAATGACCAGAAAATCAACCAGGAAACTAATGGTAACTCTGGAAGAGCTGCAAAAATCAATGGCTCTACTATAACTAATGCAGTCCACAGAGCTGGTGTTTATGGAAGAGTGGCAGGAAGAAGGGCAAAAAACCCAACTTGAACCATCTGACTTTATGCAAAATGCTATGTATTGCAGAAACCACATGCCTCTAGGCCACCTATAACTTTAAAAACACCTGTGCTGTGGTTCTAAAACAGCTTTCTCAATAATTATCACATTACAAGATGTGTAGGTGTGACTTGATAAGAGCTACTAATTAGTCACCTTCAATTTACTGGAAAAGGCTTAAAAACCTATAAAGAGCAACTGTAGTCTGTGAAAACTTTGTCAAGTTCATTTGTTTACACTAGCTGTGCACATGACAATTCAAAGAACCTCAGAGAATAACAAGAAATGATATGAAAAATAACATTAAAGACAAGATGGATAGATAGCATTTGACAGATAAAAAGAGTATTTCTAATGGTAGTGTTAAAAAAGGGCAACTGGGGTCAAAATGTCAGCCTGAATAAAGCAAAAGAAGAATCGTTCGCACATGGTTATAGTTAGCCATCCTGTATTAAATCAGGCTGAGCAGTAAAAGTTCAATGTAAGAAACATGATCTGCTTTCTTCAAAACAATACAACATGTAAAAGCAGCTATTAATCTTTAATAAGGCACAATGTGCTGCTGTTTCATAGGCTTTTGCTTTCAGGTCTGTTAAATAAATAGCTTTTATAGTTTCCTTGTGTACATAACTAGGGAAAGTATTTAGGGAGAGTCCACCTCTGACTAAATATTTTATGTCTAAACCATGCCAAAAAAAAGTTTAAAAGTGACAGTAACAGACTAAAGAAAACAACAACAAAAAAAGGAAAACAGGCTCCATTACCCTGAGGAACAGGCAGAAAACAATCATGGAGTTTCCCAACATAAGGCACAGGAACACATTCTGGCCTACAGAGAAACACTAAGAGAGTTTCCGTACATTTCGTTTCATCGCTTCGTAATGCCATTTCAGACATCAATAGCGACCGTGCTTCTGCGTAATGTGATGCAAAGCTTGGCTCTGCTGCAAGATAGATGCTTATTATCTATGAAGCTGGAATGTGCATTTTCCACATCGTTCACACAAACAGGCTCCCAAAGAGCGAAGTACATAAACGTGTTCACCCCACTAAAGTAATTGACCAAACTACAGTCAAAATGCTATGCCATGTTAAGAGGTGTCTGGCTTTTTTTCCCCACCAGGGGGAAAATACTGAAATTAAATTAACGTGAACAACCCCATCTCCACTGGTGGGTGTCTAATTCCACTTTAAATAATTAGACTAAAAGATGAAAAAAAAAAAATGAAAAAAAGCTTCCTGTAGAGATGCTTGTGCGTATTCCCAGAACAGTTAGGTTGTTTTCCCAGGCATTTTAAGATTTAAAGATATTTTCAGGGATGCAGGATGTGAAGTGGGGCGCCTACATTTCATTCAGTGAAACATGCATCTGTTGTAAATATAGTTCAAAGACAAGTGTAATCTGTATGCAAAGTGTGTCGTGGCTTACCAACATGTAGGAGTCAGAGAAGTTCAATACTCCTCGTTCAACCTGGTTTAACTAAGCATGGCCGAATTTTGAGCTGGTGTGAAAGTAACCTTTACTGGTTCAAAGAAAGTCTACAGATCATGTCTCAAGGCAACGAGTCTACCCAGGGCAGAGTGCTCTGAATAATATAAAATAAAATAAAAAAAACTTTCCTTACAAGTGGAAAATATGCTAACCGGGGGGAAAAAATTGTTCCTGAGACACCTGTTTTGACTCCTTGACAAAAGAAGAATTTAAGCACTGTGGGTGTTTATAACATGAAGGGAGCCGAGGGACTCCAGACCCATTTCAAATAGACACACAGCTTCAGAGGATTTGAGGGTCTTTTTTTCCCACTAGAACTATTTGCTCCACCTTTCAGTGCAGACAGCATGGGGCCCTGCTCTTGGAAGCCTCGAAAAATCCCATCCGAAAAGGAGCAGCTGCCTCGAGACCTTTACACCCTCAAACATCATGTGATCCCACAGTAGTGACACCGTAAACGGCCCCCATGGCCATTTAGGGGTAGAAAATCCCTTTCCATCTACTGCAGCCTGAGCCGACTAAGCGATGGGAGGGACCAGAGAGAAAGAAATTGTTTTGAACAAAACGTCCTTAGCTACTAACCTCAGCTTTTAAAAGCTGCCGGTGTCGTTCAATGGAGGAGCAATTTCAACTATGCCACGCATTCCACTAATGTATGGTTAGTTTGTGTTATATAACAAGGGCAGTCCAGCATACTGCCAGTAAAAAATGAGCCTAAATGCAGAATGTACATTTTGCTTCTCATATCTTCCAATGTGAAATGAATTAAATTAAATTAAAATACAGTAAATTGTAATATTCAGATAACATTACACTGAGGGTTTTTCTTCCCAACAAAATCCTCGACCTGACAAACCGTTTCTATAGTAAAAATGTAATACAGACATTTTTTTGTGTATTCAGTTCAATTTAATTCAACTGCAAAATAAATCGAAGCAAATCTGGTATGCCAATATTACAGCCCTCCATGCCAAAACATTATATAAATAGTAGGTGACCAACATGATAAAGCTCACAATGAATGGTGTGAAGATTGTGATGAAGGAAATAAAAGGACAGAAACAGAAATATTTAAGTTAATAATAATCATTAATATCATTGCAATACTGAGCAATAGAACTGAGTTTAAAAGTTTTGGTGTTTTGCTGCCACAGCAGCAAGCATCAGAAAACAACTATTCTCCTAAAATCATCCCCAAGGTAAGTGTGAACTGATTCATGGTTAAAAAGACGCATCCTGTGGAAGGTCTTTATATACTTAAAGGGTCAGAATAACCAGAACCAGTGAGAATATATGACTACAAGAAAATAGTTACTTGTCTAAACTTGCTCAGAAATAGAGTGGATTAAAGACGACAAAATTTTCCCAGAATGGGCACCTTGTGATGCCTAATCCATAAAAAAAACATTGTACAGAACATACATCCTTCAGCACTATCTCCAGACTTGGTGAAAAATACCATGTGTAGAACTTGCTACAAGTTAAAAGCTACTATATTTGTACATGTTTACAGTTAGAGCAAAAAAAAGAAACACCTTAAATTGACTGGAACTGGTAAAATAAGATCTGACTAAAACCGACGTTTATTTTGCCATTGTGTATGATGAAGAGGATAGCAAAATGGGCTCATAAAATCACTGAAAAATCCCAGTACGAAAACTACAGCCAATGTTTTTGTGCGATTATGCAACTCAAAGAACAAATTCATTTATTTTAATGCGTCTTTGACATCTTTACCAGGTGGGCTAATAAATGTGGAGGGTTAAATCAGAATCATATTCCTATTAGAGTAATAAGACAGCATAAAATGCTTTTATGCAGAGGATTTTGCAGTGTAGTACTATGATTCTTCCTCAGCTTAAGACATCTGTAACTGTGGGGCAGATCAAACAAGTCAGGATCAATGTGATGTTTACATTCCTGGGGACGGAGCCCCCAACGTTGTTTCCCATCAAGGGAAATATGAGAGCTTCCGAAGTACTTCGAGTGTTCTCTGCTTTGAGTCACTCATGAGTTCCTTTAAAGCCCCCCTTAAAAAAGAAGAACAAGAAAAACAAGCTAAGTATATTATTTACATGAGGCAATAATTCAAGATTTGCTCCTCAAAGTCTCTTACATGGAGGGCAAAGTGAGCCCATTTACCGACTCCCTCTTCATTCGCCTTTGATGTTAGCCTATCTCGATAAGACCAGATGAGTGCCCTAAAATCCCAGTCGAGTGATTTCGCAGGAAGAACAAGACTCGGTTAATCAATGGTAAGATTGGATCTGGATTCTCCGGAGTGGTCTGCCTGAAAGTTCTCCCGAGTGTTTGAGTGCACACCAGGGTAATTCGCTGTTAATGATCACCGCGGCACCCACTCTCCTACGCGCCGTTCGTTCCCCATTTAATTGCCTCGTTCGCGTTTAAACAGCTTACAAATCACAAGGACAGGCAGGAAAACATGATCAAACGGCGACTATCGCTAATCAGGGGAGGACAAGAGGAAAGGTTAGAGGGAAATGGGGGGGTTTTGGTGCTCTCTTTGGGGTATTAGGAAGGAGGTGGGTCATACAGGAGCACTAAATTATCTCTGCTTCAACTATAGCAGGCAGGTACCTTTAAACAGGCAGATCCATCTTCTCTCTATCTGACAGAGGCAGCTAAAAGACTTTGGTAATCCCAGTTTCAACACAGGCATCTGGAGCGGAGACAAGTTCCACCATTGATTAGATTCCCCAATCAGTGCATACATCCTCCACCAGCCTCGCTTGGTAGTCTGGAGGCAGAATAAGGCCTGATGTGCAGTAATTGTTTCCATAGGTCAGGCGGAGGGGAGAAAAAACAGCTCAGGGCCGTGATGAAAGGGAGATGGAAAGGGTGAGGAATATTGTTGTTTTTTCCCCCCAATTAAATTGTTTGTCAAACCCTTCACAAAGGGTTAGGCAGTTTATCTGTTTAAAATCAATACGCTCGTCTCAGTGTGAAAGCTTGTCCCGACACAAGACAGGCCCATTAATTATTCTGTTCTGTGTGCTATCGCTGAGCTGCTCAAGGTTGAGCCTTATCTTTTCTTATTTCAAATCAATAATTATCTTCTACCGTGCTCATGCTGCCTCTTAGAAATAGATGTGCTTTTTACTCAATGCCTGTAGAGTCTCTCTCTCTCCTGTGTTTTTTTTCTTTCTCTCTCTGTAGCAACCGATGAGGAACGCAGAATGAATAGGGCATTCTTATCACTGGAACATTAGGGCATGATGGGAGTAGACGGCAAAGACTGAGGCGCATAAAAGCGCTGAACACAAATGAGTCACGATTCAAACGTCGAACGAGGCCTTGTTCCTCATTTTCTGACATCTTCTAATAAAGTGAAGTGAATGTTGATTTGCACAAAAGCTCTAAGGTGTTGACATGATTAAGGTACCGTGGCCCGCAATGCATCTCAATCAATTAGAAAAATTGGAAAAAGAAGTGTATGTCTGTACTTGAATGCAGAAAGAGAAACTCACACATTACAAAGAGTCGCTGCAGTTTTGATAATTATGGCTCAACAGCCCAAAACTTTAGATTCTCAGACAATAAGAATATTACAAAAAAGCAATAAAGCAAGACTATGAATACAGAAATGTTATCCTATGGCAGTAGTAGTCCATCAGTCAATCAATGACAACCTCCACAATTAGGGTAAGTCACAAAATGTAAGAGCTATAAAAGTGTGTTCATGAAGTCTAGTATAAAAGCATATTTATGGAAAGTTAAATGGAAGGAAAAAATGTTCAAAAGCAGCACGTTCAGCCGCAGGTTTAGCAGGTTAGTAAAGCTCACTGAAAAGGTTACGGAAATTCACAAGTTTCACAAGGTTTCACAAGTTGTCAACTTTTGGTAAAGTTGACAAATGCAGAATCGAGGAATATTAAGTTGAGAGGAAGGAAAAACTGTGTTAAAGTAAACAAACACCAGCATAGGGATAAATGTCGCATTAATTTCAGTTTATTTGATAGATACAGACACACATCAACATAGACAAACTGAACAGAACAGCAGTCGCATGTTTGCATCATAGTGCCTATAGCAAAAGCTAATGCACAGCACCTATCCCTAGATGGGACTAAAAACTATTAGAAAGTGAAATAGCAAGGTTTGTGAAGCAAAGTCTACTCTTGAGTTTTGGAAGAAACACAAAGTCTGGACTGGGTGTTTAAGTCACTTCTGAATGAGAGAAAATATCAGGAACATCTTAGCTAGGCTAAGGAGAAAAAGGTCTGGGCAGTTGCTCAAAGGCCCAAAGTCTTCCTTTTAGATTAAAGAAAATTTCAAATTTCATTTGGAAATCAAGAGTCCACAGGAATAGTGGAGAGACAAAGAAACCAAGCTGCTTGATATCCAGCGTGAAGTTTCCACCGGCAGTGATGATTCAGGGAGGCATTTCAAATTCTGATGTTGATTAACTTGGGTACTCAAACCGTCTACCAGGAAATTTTTAAAGCGCTTCCCGCTTCCCTCTCCTGAAAAGCTTTTATGGAGAAGCTGATTTCATTTTCCAGCAGGACTTGGAGCCTCTCCACATTGCCAAAACTACCAATGTCTGCTTTAATGATCATGGTGTTCCTGTGTTTGATTAGCTAGCAAACCAGCCTGACCAAAATCCCCATTGAGAATCTCTGTAGTGCTGTCAGGAGCAAGATGTGGGACACTAGAGCAAACAATGCAGTTGAGCTAAAGGCTGAAATTAAAGCAATGTGTGCCACAGTCTGTTTGTTCCCAATGACTAGTAATTCATGCAAAAGAAGCCCAGACCAAGTGCTGAGTAGATGAACTGTGCAGTGAAAGATCATTTCTGCATTAAAAATCCTTTTTCATTGGTGGTATGTAGCATTTTAATTGCCTGACAAGCAAACATTGAGAGTCCCTTAGCTGTTAGTCATAATAAAAAACTTGAAATATATCCCTCTGTATGTAATGAATTAGCTCCACTTGGAATTAAATTACAAAAACAAAATAGCTTTTCAGTGATGTTGTAATTTATTGAGATGCACCTGCATTTAGGAACATTGAGCCGAAAAAAGTCCTGCCGCAACAAAAGGAAAAAAAAAATGGCTTCGCTGTAACAGAGACTGGATGCACAATTAATGGCTGCACAATTACATGGTCATAATCGGTGAGTAATTGCATTAGAATGCAGAAACAACAAATGTGCATCCCTTTAATAATCGGCCGATCCGGCAGCAGCAACAGCCCATTTGTTGGCATTAGCCGAGAACTGCTGTTTGTACTTAATTAGGCTGCGCTCAAGGATTTAGATGGTGGGGGTGAAATCTGCTCACGGAGAATGAGTTCATATTATTTCCTCTAAAATGTCACAGGTTTTTGGCTTCACGCTGCACAGGGTGGCGTTGTTTGTCACACTCTGCCGTGTGGATGTAGTGCGTGTGTGTGTGTGTGAGTGAGAGATAGAGGATATGAAAGAGAGAAAGAGGGACACACTGGGGGGAGAGGAGTGGGAAGAGGGAGCGTGTGTAAGGAAGGATGGGGGCTTCTGGCGTTCTCTCGAGGATTGAGATTTGAAGCCGGAGCACAAAGCCTTTGAGACGTTCCCCCTTATCTCAGTGGTTGATACCAGGATCTGGGTGATTCAGAGCGCTCCGTGTGAATAATTCCACCAACACCCCCTGCTGTGGGGACCATATGGCCCTGTGTGAACTTTAAACACACTGGGAGTGTTGCTGCTCACCAGTCGGGCCTCCCAATCTCTACCCCCGCACAGGCAAGGTGTAAAGAAATGATCAGCACAGATGATATAAGAACTACTTCACATGTATGAAACCTGCTGCCATTAATGTGGCGGGTTGGGGGGGGGGGTGGATCAAAGATGACTAAAAATAGCCCTAAGCATGCTTTTCCGAAGCGAACGCGCCATATATTCAGCGGCTGAGACGGCCCCCAGTTTTAATTATAAAACGCTCTTTAAAAGGTGGGGAGTTGAGGAGGTGATGGATGAGAAGGAAGATGTAGATTACATTTGTTACATCCCCCTTTTGACTAGTGATGTTTCCTTCTGGCACCACCTGCTGGCAGCTGCCAGCCACCAAACAGAGGCATCTGCAGCTCCGGCGACGACGAGCTTTAATTATGATTGCATCAGCCATCCCCCTCGTGATGCAGCGTGCAACCTTTAAATGCAGAAGAAAGAAAAAGAAGAAGAAAAAAAAAATCAACCAGCCCCACAACATGTTCATGGAGATTTACCTCATTTTCCTGAAAATTTTTTAAGACGACTTGTTTATAATTTACAAGGATGCAGACTTCTTCCAGCTTAGATTTATGCCCTAAATCGTCAGATTCGCGCTTATCAATAAAACATTAGGAGCGGCACGTCTGGCAGCTGAACATGGTTTTGATGTCTCAATTACCAGTCGAGTGCAATTAATTTCTGCTTTCTCTTTGGTAAGGAGGCGGGCTGACGGATGCAGGCTAGTGACCTTTGGCCTACACCGCACAAGAAGAGGTTTGTATCAGCACTCTGTAAAACATGAGATCTGGAAAATAAGAGGTGGCGGTGGTTGTGGTAGTGTGGCGTTATAGCGTGTCTACACTCTCAGTCAAGCATCAGTGCATCCAGTGAAGTGGCACATGCAGCCTCTACATGCAATCTTGCATGTGAGCACACGCGCACACCCCCACCCACTAGGTGGAGTGTTTCTTCTCATGACAAGCCGGGATAGCTCCACTGGGGGTTCCCGGTACTCTCGATTCACTTCGTTATTTATTAAAAATGCAGGAAATAAAGAAAGAGGCAGTAGAGTCAAGTGTGTTTACAGACCAGAATCCATCACGCACACACACACACACACACCTACAAACCCAAGAGTGTTTAGCATGTACTCAGTGAGAGAGGGCCTTTGTTGTTTCCTTGCCGGTAAGCAGATTGAGCTGCAGCAGCAGCAGCAGGGGTGTGTAAGATGTACACAGACAGCGGGGTGTTTGAGTGGAGAGGCACCTCCACTGATCTCCTGTGTCGTGTGATGATGTGTGTGTGTGATGTGTGTCTCAATCCAGTGCTGATCCCCCTGAGTCAGCCCCCGTCAGTGATACGGGCTCCCCGCCTTCCTCCTTTTCCCCCCACCACCACCCCCCTTCTCTCTTTGCTTCGCCATCCGGAATGCTAATAACAGCCAGCCACTAACGCTGCGGCGCTGAATTATTCATGCAGCAGAGGGTCACACGGCATAATGAGGAGTTTACTCTCATTCTGGATGTGATTGTGACGCTGCTAATCTGCATTTAGCACAGAGAAACAGAGAAAAGGATGGAGGGTGGAGGTGGAGGGAGGGGGGAGGGGGGGATTACAGAGAGGGAGGAGGAGAGAGGATGAGCACTGATGAACTTAATTGCTGTGAGCAAACAACCTCTGAAAAGAGTCACGCCATCATCCCGAGATGAGAAAGTAAACAATTAATTATCATTGGACAGAGGGAGTCATAAAGCAAATGTTTGAGCAGCACCAATATTCAGGAACTCCCCCACACACACACACACACTTTCTCTGTGAGGTGAAAATACAATCACTATAACAATGACTCACTAATTTGACACACTAATAATTATTAGCTCTAATAAGACATGGCTAGCAATCCCAGGAGGGCTTCAGTCCATGCTACATTATGAAATACAGCTGGTTCAGAACTACTTATGATAAATAGTCCCCCTGAAATAAAAAGCTGATTTACCTGCACTCTGATTTACAGCAGAAACAGGAATGTTTTCATTATGTAGCTCCTTGTGGTGAGCTAGTTGGAGGTAGAAACAGCAGGCAGCTGATGCCACCTGCTGGAGACACAATGTGCATACAATAAGTATGCAAGTGGAAGGTTGAAAATGGTCAGCAGCGCCACAGGAGACATATGTTTACATTAAATAAAAAGCGAAAGCAATGACAGTTTCACATAAAATCTAAACTTTGTCAGCGAATTTTCTTTCCAAAAATATATTAACAGATGCTGGTCATTTTGCCTCTTTACCTTTTCATATTTGCGCAATTTTGGCCTTTTTTCCACTGCTTTAACAAATAAAGTTAATTTTATACACTACTCTGCTAACTAATGCAATACTTTGCACTGTGCAAGAGTAATCAAACAAAACTTGAAGTTGAGGAGAGATTTGATATGACAGACCAACATAAAGTAGTGTACACTTGTTTTCAAGCCTATCCTAGTCAATGCTTTGTAAAAGCTGCTGATCTGGCTGCATCTCAGGTATTGTGCAGCCTCCAACAATTCTTCCACTATGGGTCAGAAAAGGGCAATCAATCCATCTTCCTATCAAGTCTGACCAGTTTCTCCACCTCTGACGCCTTCACACAAAAGTCTCTAATAGTTGTTTTTTTTTGTTTGATCAAGATCCATAATCTGTCAGACCCGCAATTTATGAAAACTGTCAGCACTTTAAAATCTTTGAAAATTGTATGCAAATATAAAACTGAATGAGATATTTGAGAATTTTCTTATTAGTTAGCTCCACAATTAAAACTAAATAATTAACTACAGAGTAAAACATGCTGATAAACAATTAAGTCAAGGACGGTGACTAGTTGGCGTGAAATATGTCAACCCAAAGCAAATTACAGTATCGCATCTGACAATATCACCGTCTGAAAAAGCAGGGTTCTCACAAGCGGAGGAAGTCACACGCAGCGCTTTGGTTGAGCTGGTTTCCGACCTCGAGCTCAAAACCTACTTTGAAAAACCAGCATCTGCTGAAAAGGAGTTGCCCTTAAAGGGCAGCTTGGAAACCACACTGGAGATGCTGCCTAAACAAAATAAAAGACAGAGCACGGCCGATGCAGCTACTAAAACAAGATAATGTAAATTATGTTAGCAGCATGGTCTAAGAGGCAGACAGAGTTGCTTCTGCATCAAAATGAAATAGAATATAATTAAAAAGTTTGTCAGTAGACTTGCTTATTACATACATTTATTACACACAGATGATTTCAAGTGTTTGGTTCTGAAAAGCTCATTAAAAACCTAAATTCAGTTTTTTCTGAAAATTTTAATATTACATGAAACCAAAAAAATTTTTTTTTTTAAATAGAGAAATGTCAATGTGCTGCTCAGTGTATTAACTCAACACTTGATCAGGGCACGCACGAATTACTGCATCAGTGGAGTGTTGTATGGAGGCAATCAGTCTGCTGAGATCTTAAGGCAATCCAGTTTGCTTTCCCAGCTTTAGTTGCTAGCAAAACCTTTAATAATAGAGATAAAACCAAACCAAGAACATAGAACCACGTTGCTGCAATGCAAATGATGCATATAGTTATTTATTTTAATTCAACAATGGAAAACTCAAAATTATATATATATATATGATCGTAAAAGTAAAAGCATCACTTTTTGCAGACGATTAAACAGCTATCAAAACACAAAAGCCTACACAGCTTGCGGGGACTTACTCTGAACACAAACACAAGAAAAAGAAGAAGAAGAAAAAAATAAAGCACCAACTCCCCAGCCAGTACTAACAGGGACATAGATGCTTTCTACTGTATAGCAGGCAATTTCTCAGCCACAACAGGATTATATGGGCTCTGCTGCGACTAGATAATTGAATTCAGGAACGGCCACAGTGCACTGCATCCAATGATCTCTCCCACCAGGGTGATGGGAAGAAAGAGAGGCGGAGGGGAGGGAGAAGCTTGTGAATCGTGTTACACTAGATTCAGTTGTGCAACAATAGTGTTAGTTGAGAGAAGTTGTAAGCCTATTGAGAGCTTTTTTTCGTAATTAACCTATTTGTCAGGATAACGTTTATAGTTCATCTTTCCGAGATGAGCTACTTTGTAGATTACATAATGTAACACTAAGTCTCATTTATCAAGCAGCCAAAGAGTGAATGCTCTGGGTTTTATCCAAGAATCTAAATAAAAAGGAATAAACACTTCATGTTTCCAGTGAGGTAACCTGATAGAGATGAAAGTGCACGCTCCTGTGTGTTGAATTGGTGAGGATATGCACTGAAATGTATTGTGACAGGAATTAACCACCAAAGCTGCTTGTTAATCCTGCCCTGACCTTGTGCAGAATGTACAGAGAACAGTGTCTGTGGGGCTAAAGATAACACCGCAGCCTTTGTGCTGAAGGAGAACAACACTGCTGATGAGGCTGCTTTGTGCCGCCTCTGCTTCCCAAGGTCACGTGTGTCCTTTTGTGGAGTAACAAGACCTGACAAGGTAGCCTTTTGTACCTCTGATGTACTGATATGCCCATGGACTGTATACAGGGTCTTGCAAAAGTATTTATTTGCCTTTTTGATTCCTTTTTTCACATTTTGTCACATTACAACCACTGTCTTTGTCGGGATGCGGGGCAAAAACGGTTAAAAACTTTCCTGTTTTAGAACACAACGTTCCCATGTGGCCACAAAATTAGTCTGGCACTCTGCAACTCCGGTTATTATGAAAAGAAAAAGCAGTTCACTAGACAAAAGGGAACAGATGGCAGAAGATGCTCTGGTCAAATCCAAAACTGAAATGTTTGGGCTAAATGAAACACACCATGCAACCCAAAACACTTCAGGTCACCTTGAAGACACCGTCTCCTTGAAACGTGGTGGTAGTAGGATGATGCGCGATTGCTTTTTTCCAGCAGGGACCAGGAAGCTGGTCAAAATTGACCAAAAGATGGATGAAGGTAAATACAGAATAGAAAAAAAAGACGGGAGACTGAGGTGAAGGTTCATTTTCCAGCAGAACAACCCTAAATATACAGCCAGAGATATCTAGTTTCTTTGGGAAGGTGTGAATGTGCAATCTATTGGTAGGGATAAGGGAAGTTGACTCTTGTCTGCCTAAAAGCGTAGGTCTCGGTCCGCTTCAAATGAATCAAATATAGGAAATGGGGCACACTGTAGGGCTTTGTAGGTAAACACAACCAAAGCAAATGCAAGAGAAATGGTTCGCCATCACTTGTGGATAGGAGGACAAGTTTAAAGCTCTGCTATAAATATGTTCAGACAAAAGTATACCACAGCTGCTGGTAAACTCCCACAAGAAGGATGTTTTCAATTACTTAGTGCAAAAATCAAGGCTATTGGATTCATCTTTATAGTTGAACAGTGTCACACAAATGTGAAAAACTTGGCCAAAAATATATGAATAAAACTTGACAAGCTAAGAAAAAGTGGCAGTTCAGGAGGCGAAATGGACAAGTGTCCTTAGTAAAAACAACCGGGTGCCAACTGGTACAAATCAGTTGTAACTTAGAAGTCTAAAAGTTGACATGGTGACCTCCTTAATTTAGCTCTCTAAAAAGAGACCTTTAAAGTTTTGGGAGTTTTTTTGTATCATTGTTGCAGCTGTTTTGACTTTCCAATTGTTGCTCAGACTAGAGACATGGTGAATTTCCCTTTAATCATATAGGGCTCCAAGCAGCGTAATATTTATACTTATATCCCAGGAAAACAGAATGCTACAGTCCACAAATTAAAAAAAAAAATCAGACACTGTGACCAACCTAAAAATTAAGAAATTCTTCAGTTACATTTATTTTTTGTTAGAATCTTTTTCTATTTTCCCAGATCAAAGAAAAGACGGATTTTTACATATCCTTAATTATTATGAAGGGCGCTGAGGTTTGTGTGCTATTGCTAATGCCACATATGCGCTATCATTAAGACTGGGGTTCTCACATTTAACTGATATACAAATGTGCAGCTGTGGGGTAGGAATGTACTCACAAGGGACATTTGACACTTGCTCAGTGAAAGAAAAAGATTCATCTGTTGCACTCTAGTAAGTGTGCCTGAGGCACATTTTATACTTGCAGTTTTACTTTACAAGCTGAGTAAAATACGATAAATAAAGCTTGTAAAAAAGACACAAATCAAACATTTGAGAAATACCACCAGAAAGTAAGTACAGAACACATTCACTTCTTCTTCTCTTTAAATGCATTTCTAATTAGGCATGTAGTTTGCACTAGACAACAACTTAAGCGATCTTAACAGATAAGTAAAATAAAAAACTTTATAATGTGGAATTTAATTAGATTGACACACAATATAAATATTGAACACACGAAGCAGGGAAGCTGCCAAGAGCAATAGTAGTCCAAGAAACAGAGTCGTTTGAAAGTAATCCTGCTTCCTCTCAGTGCAAAAGGTGAACCACAATAAAAAGGTTTCTCATTGCCAAGGTAATGCATAAAGCAGAATGTCGTCATGGGTAAACCTTAAGAGATTCCTCAAGACCTTTTCAACCTTTTAGTTGCAAACCTACTGATGGAAATGGTTACATATGTAACAACTGTGCACCCATAGTTACATAGTAATTTGTTAACTAAATATCCCAGTTAACAACCCTGGAACCATAACCCAGGAGTGGAAAGAAAATCAACATAATATTTTCTACAGAAGCGAAACAAACAAAAACCTGGAGTTACACTTTTTCCATGAAAACAACAATGCATTCAAGCACACTGACCCCTTTGCCAGGGCAGTGGACAAAACTCAACCTTAAGTCAGGTTGAAGCTTGTTTAAAGTTTGTTGCAGAACTTTGAACATGGCAATGTAAACTGTTACAATACAAACAGATGAGATGAGACAAAAATTAAACATCACACACACCATGTTTGGAGGGTGAGTGGAACTGCATATTGGCAAAAAAAAAAAAAAAACACTACAACAACAGCATGTGGCTGTGAAGGTGGGAGTATCATGATGTGGGGATGCTGTTCAGTATTCGGTTCTGGCAGACTATAATTGAAAGAAGGATCAATGAATTAAAGTATCGGCACATTGTTGATAAGAATCTGAAAATGAAATGCGGGTGGGTGTTCCACTGAGACGATGATTGCAAACATGCAGAGAAGGAAAATATCATCTAGTTTCATGCCTTAAGCAAATAAAACTGATAGTTCGGCTAAAGCTACCAGAACCTTTGAGACTTCAGAAAGGACAAAAATCCCACCTGAGCATTCATTGTTCCTAATTTCTCCACAGAAGAGATGTCTTGAAGTTGTCATTACCTAAGGGGCTCTTCTACTAAATAATTAATATATTTCAGCTGGACTGTTCATATGAATGAATGAATTAAATAATTAATTAATTAATTAATCAGTTAATTAATTAATATACTTTATAAATCCCAGAGGGAAATTCACAAGGACACACATTCTTACTCCCCATACTTTCATGCCATGGTTACCTAGTTTAAATGTATTTTTACAGCATAAAGTAAGCGCCATAACAATTACTGACATAAGCTTTTAGCCAATTATTTGAAATCAATATTTTCAACCCCAAATATATTATTGAACACTCTTCTATGTAAACCTCTCAGTTCTATTTGCTTAAACATAACTTAACCAACTTGAGGTGCAGAACTCTTTTTTGCAGGTCTGCAGGACAAATTTCCCTAAGCAGGCTTGTTAAACCAATGCATTGTGGGGTTTGCAGTTTTATCACAGAGTAAGAACACAGTTTTTCCTTTAATGTTTATGGAAGAAGTAAAGACTGAGTCGGCACGTAATATAAAACCTCATATGCAAAAATTAGGTGCATTTAAAACCCAAAGTTAAGATTAGTAAAACTAGGCCTTTTGAAAACTTTAAACGACGTTACAGAAATCCGGTTATCAATGTTACGACAATTTCTCCAAAACTTCAAAGATGGACCAACTTCCTACTTACAGATGGCACTCTTTGTTTTGAAGATTTTGAAGGAAAATTTATCTTTTAAAGAAAAAGAAATCATCTGTACTCCTTCAAACAGAAGACAAAGGTTGACATAAGCTCAGCTGAAAATCAGATGTCTGAGTTTGTTCATGTAGCTCTTGTTTACCCTCCATTTTAAAAGGTGTGACGATCTGCAGTCAGGAAAATGCGGGTACAGTTTTGAGAAAGCCTGGAATGTTAAAAACGCAGGTCTGGAAGGGGAACAGACATGCTTTGGAAAACCGTTTCCATGAATTAAGCATGAAACAAAATTCATTAAAATCCAAACTATGTATAATCCTACAATTTATACTGAGGTGGTTGTAGTGTCAGACTTCAAAATATTAGGTAGTGCCAAGCCTTAAAGCTCAGTTGCACCATGGTGAATTTATAACCAGGCTATTTTGAGCACAGCAAACAGTGAGAAGATGCTGTTAGTGGGGTATGAATGACGAGTGTAACCCTTATTTGGTTTGCCATAATTTTAGCGAGATACGTTACGCTATAGAAGGCCATGTGGTTCCCCCGGTGTGTGTGACTCACAAGGCTTTGTGTTTGTCTTCAGCCAAGATCTGGTCGTTTGGTTTCAGTCCAAACCTGTCACAAAGAAGAAGGGAGAAGGGATGGTCAATAACCTTATTGTGTTAGTGAGTGTTAGGTAATGTATAAGTAAAATCAAAACAGCTACTGACACTCACTTGTCAAGGAAATCTTTGTCCACCACAGCTGAGATGTCCAACAAGGGATTTCCCATCCCAAACAGCATGTTTTCACTGTGAAAGAGGGAACAAAAACATATTGTATTCTGCAGACTCCCACATAGTGGCTAGGAGAGAGTGGAGGAAACGAGCAATCTGTGCTATGCTGTGAAACAGGAAATCATCTGGTTGGGATTTGTTGTCTTAAATAACAGAAATTTCAGTCAGGGGCACACCCCTGTTTTACTGCTTTACCGAGATTGCCTCTGCCATCATTATGTCAGCAACATGTGTGAATTTATAGCTACCAAAACATGCACATGTATATTATGTATTTTGGTTTGTGAAATTTTGCTTGCACAACAATTTTATCTACAAATTCACAGCAATAAGATATAGTGGGCAAAGTCTGCTCTTGACAGGATAACAGGTTAACTAACTCATTTTAAATAAGCAACATTATAACAGCAAATATCTGTTTAGGACTTACAACGGTTAATAATTATACTTTCTGAAGCAGTTTATCTTGGTGAACATATACAATATCTCTCCAAACAGTATTTTTCAATTAAACTAAGCAAAACACAGGTGGTAGAGTAAAAGCATTTCCTCAAAACATCAATCTTAACAGCTCAACTGCCCTTTGCAGAGTATTTCCTGGTTTGGATCTCACCTTGGTGTTGGCATGATGTCAAAAAATTCCTCCAGAATACAAAATGATCAACAGCTTTCCTCCTCTCTGACAAAACCAACGTGCTTTCTGAGTCCAGGAACTAGAGCTCCACTTTGGACCAACCCTAATGTTGGTGGGCTGGTATTTGGTGACCTTCTAGGCATGTGATTGGCTACACATAGGGCAAACGTTGTATGGCTTTCAGTGCCGCATTTGAGGTCAATGAAGAAAACGAGAACTTGTAATGTAACATGGTCAACCCTGTTACATTAGCTAACATCATTGTAAGGTATATGATATAGTGTATGGAGAGCCATTAGCTCATCATATGTCAATTAATAATGGATTATAAAGGTATAAATCTAAAGATGTTAATTCATAGTTTCACCACTTTTGGTTCATAAATGCACAAGCTTAATCAGAATAAGATGGCTTGGGGCATTCACCTGATGCATAAACGGGGACTTTCATTTTCTGTTGTATTTATAACCCACACCTTCTATGCATTATTGGTCAAAATACGTATCTGCAGATTAGACCTTAAAAAAAATCAGAAAGGAAACGCTTCTTCTGTGCATCTCCACCTAAAACTTGTTAACTCCTATTAACAGGTTATCCTGCACAATTACAAAACACAATACCTGATAATAATAATAATTATTATTATTATTATATATTTTCTAAAACAATGGTTCTTTACACTACTTTTGAAATACTTAATGACTTACACTCACCAGTGTTTAATGGAAACCTTAGAGAAGAGTTTGCGGCTGATAACTAGCTTTCCCACGTCAATTGAACGCCGCATGGTTCACTTCATTGATTTGTTTCATTTGTAAACAAATCCACAACCTCAATGGAGGTTGTGGATTTGTATCCATGTATTATTTATTGAATGCTAACAGTTAAATAGTCATTCCGAATGTTATTGTTTTGCAGTTAAATATAAACGCCACCGGTTTTTTTTTTTTTTATATAAACAAAACGTGATTCAAACACTGCCTTAACTTCTTACTAAACCAATAAGTTTATTTCTGGCTTGTTTAACACTGTCAACAATTTATCTTTGTCAAAATAACATACTTCGTTCTTCCTGATTCGTTCTCATTAAAAACTCTTCTTTAAAGGACAGTTAGAGGTTGGATGTATGCAGCGACATTTTTGTTTGTTTGTTGTTGTTTTTTCCGTGTTCCAGTCATGTTGTGAAACCATGAAATCACGGCAGTCTGCTAGCTGTGATGTGTTTCGTCATGACCCAATAAGCGATGTATATAAAGAGTCTAAATGAGAGCGAGGTACAGAGGAGGAAAATGTAGGGTTGAAGCGCCTTCTCCCCGCAGCTCCAGCTGTCAGTTAACACAACACCAGAGACGCTAGCTGCAATTAACGGCTAGCAGCAGCGGCTAGCAGCGCGGAGCTCGGCGCATCACTTCGCTTCACAAAAAACAACCCCGTTTTTTGTTGTTTTGTTTTTTTTACCTCAACGCCGTCTTCATCTTCCAAGTCGACGTGGCTGTTTCTTCCTTAGACATCTCTCTTCTCGTGTTCAACGCGTCCGTTGTTGATGGTGAATCTCCACAGCCTTTCTTTTCCTCTCTGGCAGGGAAGAGTAGCAGGAAGCCACCGCTTCCTCCCCATCAAACGATAAAGAACAAATTGTTCGACCGCATGAAAAATAAACAGGGGGGAATAAGAGTTTATTTGTTGTTAGGAATCATTGTGCTTACTCACTTTACGGAGAGTCAAAGTTATGGTGCTTCTTTCCCTCTGGTTGAATTACATCAAGTTCCCCTGCAAAGGTTGCCCATTCCAAGCTGATGATGAAACGTTTTAACATTTAACGGTGCTGAGAGTATGGATTCACAAGCAAAACTTCTACATGCATTGTTTTTATTTCTTTGAACTGTAAAAAAAAAAAATAATAATAATAATAATAAGCTGCACATAATCACTATTGAAGTTGCTGCAAAACTTGAGTTTATACAGAAAACGTTCCCTTGTAGTGCTACAGACACACTGTCAATGTTATACCCAACATCCTTTGCAAAATATCCCCTGAAGCTTGCTTGCTAGAGAAAGATTTCTTTGATGGTTATGTGGTGAGACCTTTAGTTTCCTTTAGGAAACCATGACATAACATTTCCTGGAGATCACACAGTCAATACTGAGAATAGTCTGAGAATAATTCCTTTCAGACCTTAGAAGGTTGCACCATCAATGTTTGTATAGGGAGTAGTGGTGGCTAACCTTAGGAACTAAGAATAACCTTCCTTAATGATTCCCTGCAGTTACCACTATCAAATAGTAAATTACCTACACTACTATAGTGTAAGTAATTTAGCACTTTTATCAAGTCTAGAGACTAGAAAGCTCTTTATACAACAGTCATTCACCCACTTAAACACACAATTGACAGAGGTAAGCAACATTGCAGCCTGAAGGGCAGATTGACGGAAACAAGGCTGCTATCCAATCGGCGCCACTGGGCCCTCTGGCCACTGCTGCTTTGAGAAAGTCGAACATTAAAAGAGAATATTTAGAGGTCTATTTATGGTTCAACGGTTACATTACAAATGTTAAAACTAACCAACAGACAACCTTTAGGAATGGTTTCCTGAAGGTTACATTGTGAAAGTTGTGGTTAACCATATGGAAACCTTTAGAGGATGCTCTTTGGTTGTTCCGTCTATATTGGAACTAAAAGTTTCGGAAACCTTTCATAAATGAAGTTTCATCTTCTAAGCATCAGAGAATCAAAGATGCCTCTATTCTTATTGAATTATCGCATTTTCTGAGCCGACTGTCTCAGTCTTAAAACTCAGCCATGCAATAATTATGTCTCTCAGGGAATTGACTGTACTGCAGAGGTGGGTTGTAAATCACGAAGAAACCGTTTGCACTCCTGTGTAGAGCTACTTTGGTTGACTGACTTGATAGCATCAGAGTAAAAAGACTTCCTTCCTTTCTACTGATGCAAAAAAACAACAACAAACTGAGTGTTATAAAATGCTTTATTACAAAATTGTGAACAATGCTAAAGCAAAATTACCTTTCAGACCCATTATATCCCAACCAAGTTGCATAATTTTTTTGTTGAGGGGAAACGTGGTTTGCATAGAGTATTTTGTGAGTACTTGAAAAAGGCTTTAAAGAAGAATCCTGTATAGTAAGTGTTCTGAACAAATTAACACTGACAGCTTGTACAAACAATACAAAACATCTGAAAATGAAAATATTAATCACAAAACAAGGCACATCAGTTTGTTAGACACCTAAAGTAAACTTCCACAAAAAACAAAAAAAAAAAGCTTCAGACATTTTAAAGTATCTAATACAGAATTATCACAAAAAGTGATCAGTTCTGTTTAGTGTATCAAGACAACTTAGTTTAACAGCTGCAGTTATTGTGCTTTATGATGAAGTGTTGCTCATTCTTTGCTATATAAATGTACTTCTTTATTTTTTCAAAAATTGTGCACACACAAAAAAAAGTGAACATGTGTGTCAAAAACAAAAGCAGGAGGTTTTATTCAAACTCTCATAGCATGCTAGCAATAGTAAACAAATAGCTTTTTGGCTACGTAAAGTAGCACAAGGCTGTTTAATAGATGTTATCTTAATGCAATCTAGAATGATTTGAATGAGTCAAATCAAAAACTTGTTCCCTAAATTTCAACTCAAATATGCATTATGGATTAAACAGTGTGGATGAAATATCTTTGGCAGAATTCTAGATTGCTTCAACACAAAATGAAACAAATATCAGCATTTCTCTTTCGCTTCATGTAGTACAGAATATCAAACGGAAGCAATGCAACTTATATTCCATCTGCACTGAGCAAATACATCTGCTGTACTTGTAACAACTCCTTAAGTTTATGTGCTTATCCAAGCAAAGCAGAAGTAATTGTGATAATAAAATATTCAGTATAAAGATATAAAAATGTTCTTTGATTCAATTTAACTTAATGTGGTCTAGATCTAGAAAAGTCCACACATAATTACCCTCACATGATATGAAATCTAACCTCTGATCAATATATAAATATGCATATTTCAAGAATTCTTTATCATAACCCCTAAAATATATTTCAAACTAATAGTCCCACCTTTTATATTATATCAGAACAGCAACTGCTACAGACAGGACATATGAGGGAGAAACTTTGCCCATACATAGGCTTGGGGCAGTGTAATCATTGCTTTGATGAAGCATATGTCTGTCCATTCATTGTCCCCGTGAACAGCTGGGCAGAACCAGCACCAACCAGAGGACTGATGGCTCGTCTCTTACTGGTACCAGGGGGTCTTTCTGACCCAGTGGAGGGTGAAACCTGCATCTGTCCGGATCTTAATGGAGGCCGCCTCCGCCTCTCTGACAGTCTCCTTAACAGACTGCATCAGGTTCTGGGCGTTGTGGACCAACATTTCAGTCGCCTAAAGCACAAAGAATAAAAAGAGATTCAATGATGAGGGAGGTTTTAAGTGATGACTTTGCAAAAGATTCACAAACATTTTTCCAATTGATTCAACACCCAAATTTCCAGACATCACAACCTAATATTAGTCAGTTTTAATTATCACTATGGACATACGTCAGATTTTCAAACAGAGGTTTTATATGTCAAATCTGTAACCACACAGATTATAAAGATGAATAAATGGACAGGAGGATGAAAAATGAATGAATGCATAAAGAAGATAAAATGGACATGGTGACAGATTTAAGGAAAATGGAGAAATGGATGAACGGAGAGATAATGGAGGGAGATTTGGATTGATAAATGGATGGATATACAGATAGAGGATTGGACCAATGAATGAATTGACAGATACTGATTAATAAACAAATGGGCCACATGGATGGATAAACTGATGGATTAAAAGATGAATTGACAAATAAATTGTCAGGACAGAAAATTTTTTTAAAAATTGACAATTTAAGAAAAAAGATGGATGACAAGAGGGACACAGGGATACAAAAGGGAAAGATGCACAGGCGAATGGATAAAGAGATAATTTAATAGGATAAATAAACGGGTGGTTGAATTGATGGATTAACAAATAAGCTGATAACGAGATGGTTGGATGGTTAACCAGATAATGAGATGGAGAAAGGACAAATGAATAAACATTTTTGCTTTCCACATGGATCTAGACATGAGAAACAAACTCCATACTTTTCTAGACTGCATGGGGACCATAACTATATTAAGATAATATTAGGAAGTCAATAAATATTCTCACCTGCTCAGACTCCTCTTCACTGATGTTGGTACGGCCCAACATGGTGGCCTTGACAGTGGACAGGATTTTGAGCTGAGTGCTGATGGTGGGAATGCGCTCACACACCTGAAATGTGGTCAAAGTGTCAAAATCTATAAATTTTTTAAAATTAAAACATTATCAGTTTGTAACTTAATGGCTTCTTTTACGGACCTGGAGCAGGTTGGTCCGGATTCGTTTGTCGGTACATTGCTTGGCCACTTCCTTTGCCAGCCGTGTGACTTCGTCAGAGGCTTTGGCGATGTCCTTGGCACACTGGATCAGGGCGCGTTTGTTTCCGCTGCCTCCACGCACCAAACGGGACATCTCTGCCATGAGCAGAGCCATTCGCTTGGCAGCGCCAATGATGTCGTTTCCCTGTGAGGATCAACAGAATCAGCAAATGCTTGAAAGCGTATTTGTTCCGTCTACCCCAGAAAACTTATGATAGAGAGATCCATTGATGGTTGCTAAACAATTCTTTTTGGTTGAATATTCCAAAATCTGAGTGTTACAAGCTTTCTCTAACTTTATAGTGATTTGAATTATTTTTATTTTCACAACCAGAGGTTCTTTTCTTTTCAGAGAATCAGCAGCTGAACACAATGTCCTTCTCTATGAACTTCTATGCAATTTGGAGAGGCTTTACTTACTTTCTAAACTGTAACCACAATGGAACAATCTTAGGTTAATACATTATTAGGTTTTTCAGAGTTTTTCGAATCTCCCCCTCTGGACCTAATGCTTTAGAAAGAGACTCTCTTGACCCAGTTCAATAAAGGTGTAGCAATGACAATGAGATTCCCTGCTGTGAAAATGGTAGTTGGCAGATTAACAGGCTACAGACGACTTGGATTTCACCTTCTAGTGTTATGTTTTCAATGCATTAACACTCATGAGGTAAAAGCCATTATAACAGTTAGAAAAAACTAACTCTTGTTTGCATTCTTGGACAAGAGACTGAGCTAATGCATGTTGCTTCCTCTAGGTACTAACAAGTCCAATTTGGTGCAACTTTCAATTAAAAAATAAATGTTAATTTAAAAAATTTTAATAATAGCCCAGTTGCACATTGACCTGTGCTGTAAACTTTGTTTTAGTGAGCCCTTACTTTGCTGGACCATTTGCGGGCTTCGTCGTGAAGCTGCCTAGCAGCCACCATCATGGGCTCATTGACTTTCTCTCCAGCTTTGTGCTCTGGGAACTCCTCGTCTTTCTCCTCAGGAGGAGGAGGTCTGGGTGGAGGAACTTCTCCCTCTGGAAGAGGAGGCTTGGGAGGTGCTGCTTCATCATTGAGCTGTACAGGTAAAGTAATTTGACAGGTAAAGCACACAAGAGTTTGGACACTTTGGTTGACTTGTGTTATTTCTAAGTCGTGGTCGTTTATGTTCTTACGCTGAGCTGATCCAGCTCCGGAGGTGGTGGTGGGAAGTCTGGCTCTTGAGGCTGGAAGGCCTCCCTAACCTTTGCTACAGCTCCAAGAATCTTATAACCCGAATCCAAAAATCCCTTCTGAAGATCTGTAAAATAAAAAAAATATAAAAAAACATATTTTTACTCATCACAGGGTTCCAAACACAACCCAAAAAGAAACCCTTCTCATTAGCAACTGTGACTTACTTGGGTCCTGGATATTTCCAGCCACAGCCTTTGCATTCATCACCATGGGAGAAATCGTCTGGCTCAGTTCATCTGACGCAGCTTTCACTATTTCTCTGAATTTTGGATCTTCAGAGTTCTCCACCTCTCGTTTTGCCACCAAAAGGACACGGTTGGCTCTTCGGGCGATGCTGGTGGCACCGGCCACCAGCATCTGAGGCTGGTGATTGGTCATGGCAACGCGGCATTTATCCAAGTCCTTCTTTATGGCGTCCTCAGAGGCGTCCAGCAGAGATTTGGTATCAATAGCCTCATCGACCAAAACTGGTAAAGCACAGAAGACCAATCAGTAACTTTAAGGTTTGTTTAGTGGAAAACTATTAATACCACTAAAACTTTTGCACGTTTCCAGCAACCACAAATTACACCTCTTGGAGATTTTGTGTGATAAATCACCGCAGGGTAGCACACAATTGTGAAGTAGAAGGAAAATGCTACACAGTTTTCAAATAGAAAAGCAACCTGAAAAGTTTGGCATACAGATTTATAAAGACCTTTGTTACTTTGACTCCCCTAAATAAAATCCAGTGTAAAAGTTTCCCAGAAGTCACCAAATTCACCAATAGTAAAAAGTAAAAGTGTTCTGTGAAAGCTCCAAAAGTTTGTTTGGGAACCTTAATGATTAGGAGGCCTATTGTAACTCTGGAGGACTTGCAGAACTCCACAACTCAGGTGGGAGAATCTATTAAGACAAAAGTTAGTCAGACAATCTAATAATCTGGAATTCTGAAAGCGTGGCAAGAAAAATGCCACTGTTGAAAGAAAACACCATTAAAAACACAGTTGGCGCAACAGTGGAGTGTTTTACACCAAAGAAGATTCAATTTCACTAGATGTGCAAAGCTGGTAGAGATATACTGAAACACCTGCAGCTTTAATTGCAGTGAAATGTGGTCCAACAAAGAACTCGGAGCAGCTGAATACACGACACCTTTCAGCTTTATATTTACATAATCATGTATTGTTTTTCCTTTTTTCCACTGTAATGTGTTTCTCTATCACAGAGAGTTCCAATAAAACTCAGGAAAGCTTCTAGTTGTAATGTGACAAAATGTGGGGAAAGTCCAGGGGTGTGAATACTTTTGCGGCTTACCAGTCATCTTTTCCACATTGTCAATCCACTGATTCTTCATGGTCTCAAAATGTTCATATGCTGCTTGGTTGCCAGGGTTTCTCAGCAGAATGCGAGCAGCAGACACCACCTAAAAAAAACAATGAACTAGGTATAACTAACAGAAGTGAGAAACTCTTGAACTGTTTCTGTGGCTTTTGTTTCAGGGTGGAGGTCAAACCGGAACAGAAAACCACTCAACCTTGACCTACTTGTGGTGTTAGATCTCTGGTTGACTTGACGGCAGCCTGGATTCCTTCCACTGTACTCTTGTTCGCAGAGCCGACTGCGGCTGCCTTCTCGGCCGTGGCGCCGAGCCTGTTGGCGTGGTTCTCAAAGTTGGCGGCTCTGTCCTCAAAGACCTACGCATTCAAAGTAAAGTTGGGACCCAAAAGTACTGACAGAAAGAATACAATACTCTGCAGATTAATATCCCACTGACCTCATCTCTGTTGGGAGCGTCGAGGGGCGCTGTAGCGGCCACTGCCAGCAACTTGATGGGGGTGGTGGTGTCACTGAAGATGTCAGACACTTCCTGAGTCATTGCCTCCTGCATCTTTCCTTTCAGGTCCTGAGAGAAGGATGAACACATATTACAGCAAACTAGCGACCTCATGAAATCTTTGTTGATTTTAAAACACGCCATTTCTTAGTTTTTATGAAGTAATATAGAAAATATTTAAAATTAACTCAGTTTGAAAAAATTGGTTGTAAAGGAGCAGTGAGGCTGAAATTAACATCCTTAGACATTTTTTTCAGATATCATGAAGAAATATTTGGACATTTTTCTTAAAAATTTGAATTTTAGCATTAGTTTGGTTGATTTGTTCTTCTTGTTACCTTAAAGTAACAAGCAGAACTAAAAAGTGACATGAAACATGTACATTTCCAGAGCAAGTATGAGAAAGCACTAGTTTTTACTTTATAAACCAAAAAATATCAAGATATATTTTACCATCTATGCCACTAAAATTACAGTACTTTGTAAGATCCAGTAAAAATTTCTAAAAACACAACAATACATTTCAAGCCTGAAATTTTCCAGAAATCCAAAATAACCAGCTTTTACTTTTTCTACCACAAACAACCAGCAGAGGGAGCCATTTTATCATGTATGAATCCTAAGCTCTATATGTGGAGTTTGGAGCTTTCATTGAGAGATGCTGGTGGAGTGTGAGTAGCAGTCTTACTTTCAAGGCCTCCTGGAGCTGCTGAGCCACTGCGCGTGCCTGGGGGGAGTCCCCTTCGCCACGGGCGGCCAAGTCAGCCAGCTGGGCCATAAGCTGCTCCACCTGCTCGCACTTCCCCATCAGCTCCTGCCTGTATGGGCCCTGCAGAGCATTGGCCAGCCGGCGGCCCTCGGCCACCAGCCCACGGATGGCTGCCTGGCCTGAAAGCACAGAACACAGGAAACATTTTACAGGCTTGAATGCAGATGATTATTTTTGAAACAGATCTGATAAAAAGCAAACAGAAGTTCCTTGTTTTTTTCTGTGCCACCAAAACAGCAAATTTCTGTTCTTGACTTATGCTGCATCATAACACTTGTTTCCTTTGTAGCTAGAACAGTTTACTTCCTGCAGGCTAATGCATAACTACAATACAAATCTATTGTTTTGGCTTCAGTTCCACATAAAATTCTAGAAAATGTAAAAACAATGCCAAAGGCATTGCAGACATTTTTACATTTTGCACAAAATTAAATTACTATTACGCTATTATTTAAGTGACAGATTACAAAATAGTTAAAAGGACACATGATTTTTGTTTACAAATAATCTGCAAAACTTTCTATTTGTATCAATTTACTCTTATCCCCAGAAATAAAATTCAAAGCAACCAACTATCTTCAGTTGTCACCTAGTTGGTAAATAGTGTCCAGCCTAGTATAATTTATTCTGAGTATATATACTGAGCTTTAAATGTCACAATATTTACCAATACTATTCAATGTCAAAAATGTTTTATATTGTGCAGCCTTAATCAAAATACATGATTCTGGTAGAACACGTGACAGAAGCTCCAAAAGACTCAAAGCTGCGATGGAGGTTAATCTTTCAGCAGGACAATGACTGTAAACATATAGCTGGAGTAACAATGAGTGGTTTACATCAAACCACTAAGATGGCACAATCAAAGTCCAGACCTAAAGCTAATTGAGAATCTGAGGCAAGACTTGCAGATGATTGCCATCCAATCTGACTAACCTATTTTGATAATAAAAAAGGACAAATATATCTTCGCAAAGCAGGTGGCAAATTTGAATAAATGTAAAGGTAGAAATACAATGACTGGGCAAAAAACATTGACAATTTTGGTACACTTATTCCTGAAGTAACTTCCACTATGTTATGTTTTTTTCCACCTCAGGCTCCAGCTGCTTTTGTAAACACCACATTTTTGTGGAGCCCTGCCAGAACCAAAGGACAACACAGCAGGGATGGGAGAACATGTTCTGCATGAGGTCACCAGAGGAGTGGAAGGAATGTGCTCGAGTGTGAAAGAGACAAAGAAGTTTAGGAAGATGGATGCCAGACTCACCCACACCGCTGTCGTCCACGGTGGGGTTGTCGATCCAGCGCTGCGCCTGTTCCGTCTTCCCCTCCAGGTGAACGGCGGCCTTCGCAGGCCGGCTGTTGGCCACAGCCTTGCTGGTCTTCGACTGCAGGTTCTGCAGGGCTGTTGCTATCTGCTTGGCCAAAGCTCGGGCCTCAGGAGTGTCACCTTTACCCCTATAAAGAGACACATTTGTTATAAAGATATGGCTGAAACAAAATCTATGTAATAGGCAACATTTTCTACTATGAATGCAAAGATTCTTTATCAACTTATGGCAGACAGTTATATAAACTGTCTTTGCGCAATGAGAATACAATAAGTCCAAGACTGTATGAAACATGCAAACAGACACCAACAAACAAAAGGAATGAAAAAAGGAAAGATAAGAAAGGAATGAAAAAAGACAAGAAAGAAGAGCATAGACAGAAAAATAAGGAAAGAAAGGGAAAAAAAACACTAGAAAAGAAGGCAATCATAGGACAGAATGAAGGATAGTAGGAAATAAGGAAATACAAATAAGGAATGAAAGAGCACCACAAGGAAGGGCCATAAGGAGGGAAGGACAAGAAAGAAATGGAGATTGGAAAGTCAAACGAAAAAAGGATAAAAGGACCAAAGAATGGGAGGACATAAAGAGGGACAGGTAAAGAAAAAGAGGAAAAGAGGAATGATAGCAGAAAAATGACGAAGCAAAATGAGAGAGGAAGGACACAAGTGATGAAGGAAGTAAAGACAATGAAGAAAGTGAAAATCGAAGGACACCAGGTTAAAAAGTACAAATAAGGAATTATAGAAGAAAGTGTGCAATGAAGTCCACTTTATTTAAAAAAAACATCTAATTTTCCCAAAGTCCTACACACAAATAAGACAAATAAAAGAGATAACTGAAAGAATAAGGAAGAACACAAGACAAAAGAAGAAAAAAAGGAAGGAAAAACACAAGGAAGGAAGAGTTGATGAAAGAGAGGACAGTAAATATTTAAGTAATGATACAGAAAATCAGTTCTGTACCTCATAATCCCATTTTATTTTCTGAGCTTAAACTGAGCTGGAAACACTGATATCAAGTTCCTAACTTTTCCAGACAGTGTAGGAAGCCTGTCTATAAATACAGGAATGATTTAACCTCTGGAAGAAAGTATGTGAGGAGCTGTACATGTGTATGAAAATAGACCAACTGGGTTTACTGAGACAGATATAAGCCCAGAGTAACTCACTGTCTTCTGAGTTCAGACAGCTTGGCAGTCATGGCAGCCAGCTCTCCAGCAGAGCGCAAAATCTCTTCTCTTTCTTTGGGATCCTCACACATGTCTGCAATCTTTCTGGCCTCATTGAGGAGGGCCTTGATATTCTCCTCTCCCTCTTGGCTGCCATGAGGGTCTGCAAGCCAGCTCTGTGCAAAGACACCAAACCATTCGAACACAATGAAGAGACTGTCTGAATCTCCGTTTTGTGGACTCAGATCTGCTGACTCACTTGTGCAGCGTCGATCCTTTTGGCGATGGCCTGCTTGGAGTTGGTCATGGCCTCGAGTTTGCGAGCAGCATTGCCAACCTTGCCGGCCAGAACGTCGAGCCCCTGGGAAACCTGCTGCGCCTTCTGCATGGCAGCCGGGGATGCTCCTTGACCTCTGGTGGGGGCAAAAAGTGCAACATCACTGAGCTTTTACACTACCAATGTTTAAGCCTCAGTCTGGTTTTAGAATAGAACGCAGATCCTTGCAAAAGCAAAACCAGGTAGAGAACCAAAAAAAATTGTACTTAAGAGTAGCCCTACTTCAACATATTTTTACTCACATAACAGTAAACAATAGTCTTTTAAAGATCAAAATGACAATAATGTATATAAATAATTATAAAAACGTTAACAAAAACTCTAGGTGTCTGTGTCTGGTGAACTTCTAATTAAAACAAGCCTGTTTTTCATTCAGCAAAGTTCCTCACAGTGGATTAAGTATTCAGATATTTTTACTCAACTAAGAGTAGCAATACTTCATGATAAAATGGCTCAAGTAAAAGTAAAAAGTACTGCGTAATAAAAAGTTCTTCTTTGTAACTAGTTACTACCCAATTCTGAGCATAAACCACTATTATTCAGTATTCTAATAGGATTTTATAAGAAAGATCAGCACAGGAAGATATATGCCTGTCAATTATTTTTTTTACAAATTAAAAATCTGCAAAATATTTAGTTTTTTTCAGTATTCCAATTATTAATTGTGCACAACTTTGTGTTTGAGTGAAAGTATGAAATTTTCCTGTGTCTACCTTGCCCTCATCTCCGACACCTGGTCAGTCATCTGACCCAGAGTCTTGGCCGTTCCCAGGATGTCCCTGCGCTCCTTCCCAGCACAGAGCTCACCGACTTTCCCGGCTTCATCCAGGATCTGACGGACGGCCTGCTCACCGGCGTCCCCTGTAGGTCCAACAAATCAGAGTAAGATCCACCAATAATGTTCCTAGACCAGTCACAGGAACAATGGGATACGTTTTTTTGTCTACCTGGTGGAGCGTTTGGATCCCTCAGCCAGTTTTTAGCCTGAGCCATCTTTGAATCAATCAGTCCCAGAGCCCTCTTCATGGCCTCAGTGTCCTTTAGATGGGAAAGAACAGAATTTATCTTCATTTCCAGATCATACCTAGTATTTTTATTTTTCTGTCCTTGAATCATAATATGCTAATTGATAATTAAGAAATCTCTTTTTCAATCACAGGTTTTTTATTTTGAGCATGTTAATTGATCAGTGTAAGTTCTTTATTGGTTAAACTGCTATTTTGTTTTTAGCAAAATAAACATTTCTTAAAATCCATACGACAAGCATCATTACCATCCATCAGGCAAAACAATTCAAACCATGCAGCTTGTTTCATAATCAACAGTCTGAACAGAGTATCATATTTAAAAAAAGCTAAATGTTGTTCCATCTCTCTCAAAGTGGATGGAAATATAGTCCTTCCAACAGCCAGATTCAACAATGAGACTTGTCATTGTTGAAGTCCAAACAAAGCAGAGTCCTGTTGTCAGTAAAAAGATAGGTTCTCTTTCTTTTCTTGAGGAACAACAGAAATTAGGAAAACATATTTCTTCATATAGAAGCTCCAGTCTTCATTATTTAATCTCAGATGTAAATCAAAATTCTAACTGAGCAAATAAAAGGGTTCATATCAACGTTTCATAATTTGCACACACAGATTTCCAGAAATTGTAGTTGTATTTTAAGGAATAATTACAGCAGTAACAATTTTATGGAATTTTTTTATTCTACTGTTGGTGTCTTGTTTACGAAGGTTTCACATCTGGATTTTCGAACGAGACAAAAAAGGGCAGATGGACAAACAAATGTAAAGATGTGTGGAAAAATGAATGGAAAGATAGATTGCAGATGAGCAAATGGATGGATGAACTTATCGTCTGACTGAACCAGGGGCCAAAGGGACATCGGACCTTATTTGGTTTTATTTATTTTTTATTTCTAAGTGGGCTACATACTGTATGCTGATTTTTCACATCATGGGCTCACCCAGGAGGCCTATTACTACAACAAAGTTTATTTTCTATTTTTAAAAGTTAGATGATTCATCTTGTTCTAAACTCTGAAAATAGAAATTTCTTGAAAGGTTAATTTCCTTAGCTTTCAAAATAAAACCAAACTTGTCTCTGTTTCTATAATCATTTTATTTTGCTAACTCCTGGACCAGGCAGATTGATAAATGAATCAACTGTCGGGCAGAGAGACAGACGGATGGATGAATTGGTTAACAGATGGACGCATGATGGACAATCTGATGAATGGAAGGACACAAATGATAATGAACATACAAATGAATGATGCATAAACAGATGAATAGATAAAGTGATATATATAGAGACAAACAGATGGGAAAATGGATGTGTGTAATAAAAGAAACAAGAGTGATAGACATATAGATGGGTGGTAAGATGAATGGATTAATATATGGATTAAATAATGAAATAAAAGAAGTCTGGAAATAAAAATAGTTGTTCATACTCTATTCTCTCTTCATATTATTTTTTTCCAGACGAATCAGGACCTGAATTTTAAAATAAAACTGCCTAAATCTAGCATGTTATATCAGCATCCTGTTTAGCGCACAGCGTGACGTAAAAGCAGGGTAAAAAAAAAAAGAAAGAAAAAAAAAAACAGGAAGTACAAAGGTGTGAAGCGACAATGGAGTGTGGGTGTATTACTTTACTGCTCAAACATTCAGTTCACACAGCTGTTTCACTGATGTAACCTCTAAGGAGGCTGCCAGTTTGGAAAAAGCCATTTATGTAAACTTAAAAAGCTGACAGGAATTTTTCTGCAATGCCACTGATAACATGTCAAATTATACTCAAGTTGCATGATTTGTCACGTGTGAGTTATAGATAGCATAAACGATAAGAAATGTGCATGTTTAGTGTTCATTTCAAAGGAAACTGGGCAAATATTTGTTGGCTTCAAGTAGAAAGCTTTCTGTGTGCATCCACCATCAGGAGAAACCTGATATCCATGATAAGAAGATGTAAACCCTCGGAGAACTCTCCTTAATGACACCAAAATCAATACTGCAAGACTCAGGTCAATCAATAAGGATAAGGCAGTGTTTAAGGGTCTCACATGTTGATACAAACTCTTGATACAGAGCAAAAGAAACACTCCATATATCAACACGTCAAAAATTCAACCCTTAAACATTAAAACTAATGTCTCTTAGTCTCTTAACTGTCTAACAACTGAAGCACACAGAAGCATCACAGAGCACAAAGCAGCTCACTCATCTGTCAGACATGCTGCTGCACAACCAGGGCGTGACAGAGGTGGGGAGGGGCTTACCTTCTACAGGGGGTGAAGTGAGAACAAACAGTGAAAAGAAAGGAAGAACAACATAAATGCAAGCATTTAACTAAACATACCAAAAAGGAGCAAGGGAAAAAAATAAGAAGTGTCAACAAAGATGGAAGAGTTTCAGGAAAAACATTTCACAAAACTTTAAGACAGAAAAGCAGTAGGAAGCGCAATGATTATACAAGGAAAGTACTCTTCATTCACCACCTGCACAGGTAACACATTTTAGACTCTTCTGCTACATTATCAATTATTAGTACAGCTCAATAAGTTAGAATGTAACTGAAAAATATACTTTGAGTTATATAATACAGAAAACCCCTACAATGCAAAGATTCACTACACAACGTATTTCAAGCATTGATGTTAATGAATCTGGCTTACAACTAATGAAAACCCAAAATCCAGCTTTTCCAACACTTTTAATAAAAGACTAATAAAAAAGAGATTTTTAACAAAGAAATAGTGTGAGGAAAGACTGCTGACTGCACAGCTGTTCAGCAGACAGTCACTGAGACTCTCCGCAACGAGGACAAGCTACGTGTTTTCTGTAAAACTGTCAGATTTTTCCAGACTCTGGCTTCCAGACTTCTCGGCCCTTCCAAAATTCACTTTGAATTTAAGACAAATATTTCTACAGTGAACAGCCTTTAATACAGAATCTGGGGGAAAACAAACAGGAAGAAAAGAAGAACCGACACAAAGGAGGAAAGTAAGGATTTGAGGAAGAAAAGACACAAGGAAGGAACAGTGGAAGCCAGGAAAATAAAAAGAAGAAAGGAAGGAAGAAAGGAATGAAGGGACACATTTATAAAAATTTATAAAACTAGAAAACACTTTCTTATATATCATGTATAGTCTTTCCTTCGTGTGTGTTTCTCAGAATGAGAATCATAGTGAACTAATGTATTGAACAGAGTGAACAGTTTCCTTTTACAGTTAAGCTGTAAGCTCAGACTTGTTGGACCCACCTTATTGGCCCAGGCGTCTTCATCCCAGGATGTGAGCTGCAGCACTCTGATGATCTCATTTATCTCAGCGCTCATCTTCTCATAAGTGAAGTTTCGGTTCTTCAGGGCTTCCTCCACACCTTGGCTCCCAGATGTCTTGGTCGTCACAAAGATTTTTATACCTAACCGAGTAAAAAGACAAAAATCTCATCAACAAGAAACACAGGGCACAGAATAAACTTATGTCAAGACAAAAAAAAAAGTCTGTGTGGTTACCTGAGATGAGGATGGGCAGCAGCTCTTTGACTGTGTTCATGGAATTGACCAGCATCACACGATGCTCCTGATGTGTGAGCTCCTGCTGGCGCTCATCAATCATCTTTGCCATTTTTGTCATACCTGTAGAGTGGACAATTCTAGTGACATTTTCTTTGATTTTCTTTTTAATTAATCAAATAGAACTCTGAAATGTTAAAAACTTGGGATGTCGTTTTATAATGTAACCCTATATCTAGTGCGGTTTGTCTCTGTTCCCTAGTTTTCATGATGCTGCAGACTGACCTGGCCCCAGATTCTTTGTGTATGTGATCAGGTCCTCCATTGACTCCACCACCTCTGCCACGCTCAGATATTCCAAGATGCCTTTGCACACACGGATTATTTTGCGAACCTGCGACAGTGAAGCAACAGCAAAGGCTGATTCAGACACAATTCTGAGAAAGTACTGATTATGTAAACATGACTGGTCCCTTTTCCCTGAACAGATTCTCTCTAATTATACTCTGACAAAGCTTCCTACTGACATTGTAACCACTTTGTCTGGAATCGCTTCAGTTTCACAGACTGCTGGAGTCACTGCTTTATTATCCAGCTGCATTGCAAAAACATGATGGCATCACTGACTGATGACTCCTGCTGACTCCTGCAGACGTGTCAGAGTATTTGATATGTGATTCTAGAGCGCTGATCAGCAACTTCTCCCGGTCTGTTACTGTCCCTGCGCTGAAATGAAGGATGGGGCTGATAGATGTCACCCTTGTTTGATTCAGGGGTTTTCAGACAGAAATATGGAGAGGTCCTCAGACTTGTTTACTTACTTTTCAAGGGCTTTTTGAGGCAGATGCATACTCACTCAATTTAATAGGAAAAACCAGGAAAGCTCTAATTTAAACTCAGCTCTTCAAAGAAGGGATTTATGATCATAAAATTTCCAGGACAGATGAATCGGGAAATCATCAGATCTGTAATCTTTGCAATCCAAAGAGTATTTTTTTTACCCTCAGTGCATCTAAATAAAACTCATTGAGAGTCACAAATGTTGCCTGACCTTTTGAAACCAGACGACTTATAATTTTTGATAAATGCCTGCAACAGGAAACCTGTCATTTCTAAACTGCCATTATATTTATATTTTTAGATTTCAAGATAAAACAAAACTTTTGTTCATTTTTTTTTCAATGAGATGTTGGCATTTTTGGAAAATTATGTAATGAGAGGGAAAAACAGATCTAAAAAAACATCACTGGTATATTTAGTCTTATTCTGTTGTAGAAATTCAATGCAACTATTAGAAAAAAACTGAAAACTGCTGAAATCTTCAGCAGCCATTATATAGCTACATTTATAAGCATCAGTTATCTGTGGCTCCTGGGCTACAGGTTGTAAACCCCTACAAGTAGACAAACATGGAAAGGGCGAGGGCTTATAGCTACTTGTGCAACCAAAGTAAAATACTAGACTTAAAGAGCTCATCCCTGACTTTACTGAGAGAAGTAGGCCAGACAGTTGAAGTATAAAATTAAAAAAAGAACAAACAAATGAATCGATACCTCTGCCTCATCAAAAGTGAGGAGCAGGTCAGATGTGCCAGACAGAATGCCTCGAGATCCATCGATGAGGTAATCCCGGGCAGGAACAGAGTATGGGTCGGCTTTCAGCATAGAAGCAGCTTGAACCAGCTTTGTGCAGGCATTCTCCACTCTGTGAAGCAGAACGTAATTGATATGATCACCATTGAAGAAAAGAAAAATGTTTAGGAAGAGGTAGTGCTGATGGCAGCTCTCCAGAAACCTGATGAGTATCATCATCTCTCTGAGGAAGCTTTGGTCCAAAATTGACAATTTTATTGTCTCTTCTTGCATTGTTTTAATCTCATTCATGAAAATACAAAAATAAAAATGTAAAGCTCAGGAGTCGTCATCTAATCATCCTCTCTAAAAGTGCTAAAAACACACAAAAGAATCTACATGAATCTGAACTTAAATAAAAGAAAATGCGAAGACCTCTTGTCTTAGTATTGCAGGAATAAAAAAGTATTTTCTCTAGTTTTGTTTCCTCAGTTAACAATTGTGAATATGACTTTGGATGGATAAAAACAGTGTAATGGTTATTGAAGCCATCTTGATTGCGTTCTTTCTATCTTACAAAGTTTTTAGAATACCAGGTACTCTTACAAGAAGGAAAGTTGTTTCACACCATTCACATTTATTAGATAGAGATGGCAGGTGTCACCATTGCAATATGAATATTGCAAAGAAGCAACTGGAATCCAATATATATTGCACAACAGTAAGATGTTCCATAAAATATTTCTGAAGTCATTTAAAAGTTCTGATGAAGTCTTTAAGAGACATCATGGTTTTAGATGATGGTAGGAGTTTTGTTTGGCCTTCTATACTTTGGGGACACACACACACACTAACAAAAGAGTACCGTAAACTAAAAATTCTACGATTTTACATAAAGTTTCCTAAAAAATAAAAACAGTGACACCAAAGACAAAGATGATTCTTGATTAGAAGAAATTACAAAAATCTCTTCACTTTGATTTGAAGTATTTTAAGAGCAGCCTTATAAAAACAAAACAAAACAAAAACTCAAGGTGGATATTCTGAATTAGTCTGTTCCAGTTCAACATCAGCCTGCAGTTATCATGAGCTGTTTACCAGTGTCTAAGTATACATTGATTTTATTTAAAAAGTGCAGTTTTGAACTGTAGCAACTCTATCCTTCACTGGCTGTATGGAGCAGAGTAACAGTGTTGCCACTCCCCACTTGCTACAGTGCATTGCTGGTCAGCTGGCTGAAAGAAGGCTAATACACCTTTCCCCTCACTTGCAAAGAAAGGACAAATTCAGACATTTTTAGGTCACAAAAAACTACAGTTGGCAATAGATAATTATGTGACCAAGACTCAATAGGGGATTTCCTTTCAGCAATATTAGCAATACGTTTGATGTCTTCTATTTTAAATGAAAGCAAGTAAATCATGCATACAGTTTATGTTAGATATTTGTATAAATACAGTGTAACCCTGCCACTTAGCTGAAGGTTATCATGCCATTAGAATCTCATAGAAGCCTATGCAGCTTGCAGAGGAATATAAATTATTCAAATAGTTCCCTCCTGGGTGCGATGTACCCAGTGATCCCCAGAGCAGGAAAATCTGCCAGCTCAGCTGAGTGATTCACTGTCATGCATGCCACCTGCATTGTACAAGCAGCATGTCTGTGCATGGAAACAGGCAACAAGCCAAGGACCTGCATGTGTTCCAGTTCCCACACTTCCTACTTCTGCCTAGAGCAAACCGTAGGAAAACGTAAACTTTATGAGCGTTTTCCACATTTCGAAGCCAAACAGAAAGGGGTTTGCTTGTTTTTGTCTCTTCTGACTTTTATATACAGAGCAATGATGACTTTGTACTGACGAGAATCTCTGGAGTGTGAGCAAGAAGTCTTCCTGCGTGCACCACATAAAAATAAAAATAAAAAGCCATGCAATCCAGGCTCCGTCTAGCACTATATTTAGTAGGGAGAAGGGTTTGCATTCCAGCACATGTGCTGATGGATGACGACAGGATGACGAAGTGACTTTGAGGCGCCAAATGTGTTAAACCTGACGACCTGTGCATGCCGATGAGTCTCATTCCTGACCTTGGGCAGGGGGGCTCTCAGAAGCCCTCACTTTACAGCTTTTTCCTCATGTAAAACAAAAAAGTAACTTTTATTTAAACGTACATAAAAATACAAAATCAGCATCAGAAGCTAATGACCAATATAGCCTTCCTCCTGGAAGGTAAAGTAACTCCTCGCTTATAAATTTCAGTAACACCAGAGCAAGACTCTGAGGCACTTAACATGCCACGTCTGGCCTTTGTCTGGGCACAGCCAACCATTTCTGCAACAGATAAAGAAAGAAAGGAAGCCAAAGAGAGGCTAGGATACCACACCAGAGAGAAGAGAATTAAGCATTATTTAATATTTCTGTGCCAATATGCTGCTTACTTGATAAAGGCTGGTGGCATATCCCTTTTCATGATCTGGTCCTCTGTTGTTTGCACGGTATCCTTTCCAACCTGTAAAATATAGATGCATTGTGAATTTACCTGCTGCAAATATTTTAAGTTAGATCAATATCCCTTCAACCCAGCCACATTTTGGCAATTACAGTTTTTCCTAATCAAAGAAAGGTAACAATAATTAAAAACATCTGTCTCGTCATTCGTTGCCTATTTCTAGCATGGACTTTTACTCTGAAAATTGTGAGGCAAACACAATCCAGTGAAGTTGTGTAAACACCCAGAACAAAAATTAAAAACGGAGCCAACTAAAAGCAGTTTTATATTCTGAGAGTTAGTCTAAGGAAGTTGTTTGAAGACGTTTGGCAGTATGTAGATATTCCAGATAACAGATTCAACACTCTCCTGTAATATAGTCAACTGTTGTGTTTCCCTAACAAACATCTGAGACCTTCATAGAACAGCTGATTTTGAACCTGAACAGAAAAGGTTTAGATAAAAATTACACATGAACTACTACTTTCTAAATTGGTGACATCTGTAGACAAAAGGTTGCACTGAATTTTCTTTCCTTCCACTTCACAATTATGTTCTAATTTGTGCTGGTCTATCGCATAAATACCCAACAAAATACACAAAAGCTAAATGTTAAATATTAGGGGTTTAAGTATTTTTGCAGGGCACAGTATCTGTAGAATCTGAGAACAAACTGCTCTTCCACCAAGGAAAGATAAAGGGACAGAGTTATAATGTAAAGAGCAGCTGAGCACATATTCTGCTTTTCTCAAGGTCAACCTGTTTCATGATATCACATCTGTGGAGACAACTCACCCAAGTTAACGGTTCATGGTAGAGCTAACATGAGTCATACTACAAAGATGATTGTGTTGGTATTAAAGTAAATGAGCTCCTTCTCACTAAAGATTAACTTGCAACCATTTGTAATAATAAGACCAATATCTCTCATCATGTTTAACTTTAAAATTTTGGCGACCTGCTTGAACATTAGTGTCACATGTGTTTTAAGACATTAGTTTGAAAGCAATAAGTAGTCTGTATCAAAGTTGACCAAATCGCCCGTCTGCAGCAGGAAATAGACCATTTCCTGCTGATCATTCAGGATGTCGTCTCTCTACTACTCTGAGAGTTGCCTGTTAATAAACAAGCCTCCAGCAGTAGCAGTCATTCTAGTTGGTTAACATGGAGGCAGTGTTGAAGCAGAGCAAGCATGCATTTCTCACCCTGTTTTTGCCGCGCTTCAGGGACCCTGAGGAACCAGTGGGTCATAAATTAGGGCTAAAGCTTGTGCCAAACTAAAGCTCAACAGAAGAAGCCATCCCACTGAGCCACTGTGATATTCCACTAATGAGTACTTCTAACCTAAAGTCAGAAACCACGACAACAACCTAAGTTGTTTTGGCAGATTTAACTGTTTAACTCCCGGTTTGGGTGAGTATTTGAATATTTTAGGAATGTTTTCCGTCATTAAGAAACATTTTCTACGTTGAATTAGTGAGTAGATTTGCTATAGAACATCTGATATTAGTTATCAAGAGTTCCTCAAATTAAAATCAACTTACTCAAATGACGGAGGGCTGTTACTAAGAATGTATGCAAAACAAATCAAAGTGTAAAACTTAAATGCAACAAAAATAGACCTTGAACTTTTGCTTATTTTGTCACATGACTACCTCGAGCTTCAATAGATCTTATTGGGATTTTAAGACAGACCAACACAAATTAGTGGTTAACTGTGAAGGTAAAGAAAATGGATCTTCCCCTGTTCACTCTGACCAACTTCACTGTCCCCATTGAAGAAGAGCATTCCCAAAGCATGATGCAGCCACCACGTTTTACCCTGTTTTCTGGCTTATTTGTAATAAAAGTTTCATCTTAATCATATCTGATCAAAGCACCTTCTTCCACATGTTCTGTGGCTCCTACTCAGCTTATGACAGCCTAGAAAGACTGCTGGCTTTTTGCTTCTCCCTCCACCATAAAGGCCAGTTTTGTGGTGTGCATCACCAATAGTTTCCCTGTTGACAGACTCCCACCTAAGAAGATCTACATGTTAGCGTTTTTTTCACTACGGTTTTCTCTAACAAACCTCTGAAGCCTTACTGACCACTGGCTGAGATTGACTTTACAAATTTGATATTTTTTAAAGGCTATCAGTTCCCCATGGTTTTATTTAGGGGTATTAGAATGCCCACCAGAATTAAGACCATTTTAAAATGTATAAATCATGCATCTTTTTCTTTTCACTACCCCAATTTTGCACTATTTAAGTTGCTGTTTTACAAAAGTCGCAAATATATTAAAGTGTACGATTGTTGCATTACAAAATGTAAAAATTCAAGATGACTGAATTGCTTTGCAAAGCACTTTAGAAATAATGACAAGATAAAGAAACATCTTGAGACAAACTGGCAATGCAAGAGTCAAACCACACTAATGGGTTTTTTGACCTCAAAGAAGTAGTGACAAACTTAACTAAGATGCTTGCATTTTCTTATTTTCAGAACTGAGCTAAGATAGCACTATTTCCAGTCAAGTTCGGACATGATCTAAACTGCATACTGGAAGAAAAAAAAAAGATTAATAGAGAACAAAACAGAGGGCTGAATGCAAGCTGTGTTAATGAGTCATGTTTTTCCCAAAAGCATCGTACAGGAACCTTTGAAACTGAGCAAATCTGAGGCTCAGTGTGTTTTCAACAGATCATCATCGTCTTCCTTTTCCTCTTTCCTTCGCAGTCACTTCCTGTTGTCTGCAGAGCTAAAACAGTCAGCAGCTGCGGCCCATTAGGATTTTAATTTTTAGCCGTTGTTGTCAAGCAGCATCTGAAGCTTTTTACTATTCTGAGCCTCTGTCATGATTCTGGACCATGTACTCTAAATACCAAAAGCGGGTGACTTTGTCTTTATTAATAGTTCCACACATCCAAGAGGGATATTTTTAAACTACAAGAGATGCTGGGAGAAAAAAAATTTAACTGATTTGAAGGAGCAGAAATAACTACTGAAGATGGGAAACTTTAAAGGGAGAGAAAGACCTGATGTAAGACCCCACCCCAACCACACCAAAATACCATCTTCCCTGAATAGCATCAAGAAAAGGCAGCTGTTCACTTCCACCTTCTTAAAACCATTCATAGACTCATCTTCTTCTTCCAAGCTGCCACATAGTATCAATAGCTGTCAGTGTCATTTAGCATTTGTGCCTGGATTGGAAACACTGGCAGTCCTTTAACCACCCAAGTGTGCGAATGCAGAAACCCTGTGTTGTTGTGAAGTAGCTTGATAGAGTGGCTGCTCTTCTGGAACAGACTTGGCTTTGTTAACAGTGACCCATCCTTCTAAGTAGAGAATAAAGGCCACAGTGACAACCTCAAGGCTGCCAGGAGGACACAGACTGCCTTTTTACATGTTGAGAAGCTTTGACACAATGCTCTAATAGTCATGGTGACCACAACGATATATGATGGCAAGCACTGTCACTATAACCGAAAAGGATCGATTTTGTGTTTCTGGCTGCTGGTAAGATTTATGTCTTCAAAAGAGAGGCAGTGATTTAAGGCTAAAGCAATTTTTTGGCTTAACTGTGATTAATCAATTGTAAATTGTCAACAAATTTAATAACAGATTAACTGATAACTGGCATATGCATATTAAAAAAAAATCTCTGAATACGTTTGCTGAAAAAAATCTAGTCAGAGCAATAATTAAGCCAAAGCAGTACAGAATATACATACATTTTGGATTTCAGATAACACTTTTGTAAATATGTTTTACCCAAAACTCCTCAAGTGGCATAGTTTTAACTTCAAATTCATTAAAGGAATGTTACTACATTTTGGCAACAAGAATTTATTTTTTATTATTTATTAATTTGCATCTTAATTTATTTCTAATATTTTATTTTAAATAAAGGCTTAAGTGATTAAATGAAAAATCTGTAAAATATTTTTAAAATTTTTTTTTATCCAATTAATCACCAGAATAATTGATTCCTAAAATAATCATTAGTTGCAGCCCTACACTGATTATTACACTGCATCTTTTTATGTACCTTTAATCAACTTAAAGCCACTTGGCTTTTCATTTATTAAAATATCAATTGACCAATAAGGAGTAAGATGACTGAGAGGCTGAACGAAAGGTGGACGCCTTTATCATGAGTCTGTCAAACCCTGTCAGACGTTATTTATTAATTTGGTTCTGGAAGCAGCAGCTCCACGCGGTGTGTCCGAGGTGATGAAAGGCACAAATCAAGTGGCCTCCTTGGCCACGGCAAAAACAGCTCCTGCAGCCAGGGAGAGTATGCCACGAGTGTCTCATGTTGCAGGAGCTGAACAGCTCATCAAGTGTTGGGGAATCCTGATATCAGAAAGTACAGTCAGAGAAAATGTATCCAAGCTGTGGATTTTCCCCAAAACGAACACGGCTGACAGGCAAGGGCAGCTGACGATTTTTGTTTTACATTTACTTATTGAGACAGGGCTGGTAATTTCAAATATAGGATATATTAAAAGTATATTTAGATGATTGTGTATTATTTATTTGATCAAAGTTGATAAGGAAGGGAAGGAGCTGGTAACACATACCGTTTCCATCCCAAGACAACTACATCGATAACTGCATTATTCTGCCATTAAAAAAAAATCTGATATATTTCGGTAGTTCCCAAAGTTGGAATTTTGAGGAATTAAGTCTGAAGTCATGAGATTTAGTGAATATAATTTCACTACAGGTAAATGCATAGAACGACGTTTGTCAAAGGTTTATTGAGATAAAAACATTCCACTATTTTACTGTGGCTTTAATCATTAAAGATAGCCATGTTGGATTTTGAGGTCAGGCCATAACAACCTTCCAAACACCAAACTATGCCATATGGTTGTTTTAAGTGATCTGTTAGTATGCTACTTAAAGGTTTGATACTTTGCTGTTAACTTTTACGGTATTGTAAAGTACATCAACAGTGCCATTATAAAGGTGGAGAACTACTGGTCTGTTTAATTTAGGCTCATCAACCATGGATGCAAATAGACCAAATTTGATATTACAGCGATAACTCAGACTTTTAGTCTCACTGAATGACTTGAACGTAAATAGTTAAAAACGATGACTTTTTAACTTTTTTTTGCAAAAGTCAAGCCCTTTGCAAATAGTGCAGATAAGGACGATGCTTTGAACACTTTCATTAGTCACAATGACAGAAAATATTTCTGTCAAACGTCTGTTGGTTCGTTTTTCATAAGGCATTGAGCCGAAATGTACATTGGAAATAAAAGTGTCCTGTTTCAGATTCTAAACTAAAAATGTCATGTTGCAGACAGAGAAGAATAGAAAAATACTGTATCTGAAAAAGGAAGCAGGTTTGTGCAGCTGGCTGCTGAATCTACTCTAATAATAACAGCAGACTGATTTTTATCTATATGTCCAATGACATGTTGGAGTTCCTCAGGTCCAAAAGCAAGAACTAGTTTTCTACAATGACAGCTTTTATTCCAATATTTCACATTAACTTTGGAAGTTGATGTCTTCCAATCAATAAATGGAGTTCAACCCAGGTGCATTTTACTCTGTGTCAAGATTAGTCACCACAGAGGCTATACATAATCAAAGCAATTCGTTTTTCCTACAGCTGGCTCACTATCAAGTCCCGAGTGGAGGAGACAGCTGACTGGCCTTCCTGACTTGGCTTCCTGAGTTTCCTTTTCAACACACTCCCCAAGTCACTGCATCCTGACAAATCATCTTCCTGAAGAGAAACAAAATGACCACAGGTGCAGTATGAACCCTTAAGGGATTTATGCCTTCAGTCAGAAAATATGATCTCATTTCAATGGAATCACCCAACTTGGACTGGACTGTTTGCAAGATGACATAATCAAGTGGCAAGCAGGATCAATTGTCAAATAGCATGGTGTGTGTTTGTATGCTTTTACAGCACAAGTCATTGAATGAATTTCCTTACTACGTTGAAAAAGGACTCCAGAAAAAAATTCACTTAAATTACTACAACCATTATTATTTGTATATTTACTCAGAAACTGCAAAATCTTACAAAATACTTCCTTATTTTGAATCATCTCAATGTCCTTTAATATTCCCGACTTTCGAGAAGTTGTGACGTGCTGCCTGTTTTGCAACAACATTGCATTGTGCCGACTGAATTCTCTATCAACGCCTCCGTTCTTCTAGTTACTGCATATTTTTAGACTTACATAAAATACCACAATATTTTGTAATCTCAAAGATATTGCAGCAGAGCCAGTAAATATACTACACATAGAAGAATCCAAAAGTCATGTCATGACAAAACTTTGCCTCAAACATCTCCTGCATTATTTTGTACTACCTTTAAAAAAAAAAAAAAAAAAGTCAGCCCGCAAAGGTAATGAAGTAAAACGGGCCTCTAAAGTCAAGGAGAAGATTGTTGAGCAAGACAAAACTGCTTCCTTCCACACAACCAGGAAACTAAGAGCTGTTTAATTTATTATATATATATAAAAGATGTGCCTAGCAACTGAGTTCTTGTTATTTCACTGCCTTGCAAAAGTATTCATTAACCTTCAACAGTTTTTCATTTCAACACCTTGTCTTGGGCTGTTAGCATGCTTTGACTGTCACACAGCAACAGTCTTCAGATTTGTTGCAAGACTGACCGCTACCAGAGAACCTTCCTGTCCAAAGTGGCTCTTTGGAGATGCTTGAATGACATAATCGATGACAACATTTATTTCCCCTTTGGGATAAAAAAGTATTTTTGAATAGCTCCATCTTCCCATAAACAGCTTTCTAGTCCCTGCTGAAGAACAGCATTTCCAAAGCACCACAAACATGTTTCACGAAGTAGGGTTGCAAAGATTCAATATTTTTCTCTAGAAGTATTGCTTAAGGTCACACAATTCTATTAGAATATTTTTTATATTAGGTTGCTGCCGCAACAACTATTTGTGTCATAAACACAAGGTCACTGCACAAGTGCTGGTCACACTGTAGACCAATCAGGGAATTTTCCCACAGCAAGCAGTCAAAGAAATGTGGGTGACCTGCTTCCTTTAACCCAAACAAAGTTTTTCCAGCGTAGGCTTCTTGTTCTTTAAATCCACTTGTTAAAAAAAGTGATTCAAAGAATCCGCTTTACCCCCCGCCTCTGAGTGGGGGGCTACGTCCTGGCTTGTTGGAATTTCTTCACATTCCTTACATTCATTTCTAATTGAGGTCTCTCTCAATGCTCCCGACGATAACAAATCATGCCGCGCACAACTGGTCGGTCACTGGTTAAACAGACAACCAGTTTGTGGCCATGTCAAACTTTCAGTTCCTGGTTCATCACTGAAGTTTTACATCCAAGCTCTAAAAAAAGTGCACCTTATCATCTTAGACAAGTTGAAGTCCTTCAGTACCACGCCATGAAACTTCATTTTTTAAAACTATACATCTATAATCTTTAGTAACAATGTTGAATATGGATTTTGACAAGGATTACAATCTATTTAACTTTGTGTAGTAGACTTTAACTAAAATATTCCACAAATGTAATTAAGCGGCTAGATTTCGTCTTCCAAAGGTAATGCCCGTCAGAGCAACCATTATAAAGTCAAGCAAATAAAATCATGGAAAAAGTCACAGATAAAAGCCACACAGTATGTTTTTCCTCTTAAGATTGAGCTTAGTCGTTTATGTCTCAGGAGACTGAAACCAAAAACAATTACATCTCCAAACCAACTTCAATGATCTCATAACACTATCCATGTTGTAATGTTGCTACAGCAACTGGAAATAATTACAGACTTGTGCACTGATTCAGGCCACTGTTAGAAACATCTGACTATAATTGAAGAACGTCCAGAGTCTGGTGTGTTTCATCTTTGCAGAGGGATGTTTTCATGTGTCAGGATACGATGGCCAGAGCTCAGTACAGTTTCTATATTTAAAGCTGCAGTGACTGTCTCGCTTAATCAGTTATTGCAGAACTGCATAATTCAAAACATTATCAATTCAAGTAGAGTCCCATAGACAAATACATGTAGTCTTTATTTTGAGTCGTATTGTCTCTCATTTAGATCTGGTCCAAACTTAACTAAATTACATACTTTCTATACGATCTGAGGTCTTGCAACCAAAACAGGTTAATTTAGCAAGCTAATGGACATTTAAATATTTCCTAATATTAGTGACAACTGGTTAAATATATGCTATAAGAAAAAAAGTTCTATATTCTTTGAGGAACTCAGTCTATGCTTAACATGAGTAGCACTTTGTAAACAGTGAAACGGCAGTTTTTCCCTGCAAGTTTCCAAAACCCAAAGGGTGTAATTACCACATAACTACATGATTAAACGATTAAGACATGGTCCTAGCAGCAAAAATACATTTTTACAGAGACCTAGTAGTAGTTGCTATACCTTTTAACCCCTCTTTTTTCCCCAAAGAGGAAGGAAGTCAGGTTGGGTGTAGACATAAATAATGGACAATGATGGGTCAAGACCAAAGGTTTTGGAGATTTGAGAAAAACAAAGAAATGAAGCAAAACAGTTTGAAACATGTGAGACCTACACAATCATTTATTATATCATTAAAGTACATTTATTTAAGCAGTTACATTCAAAAATTACAACTCAGAATTATTTCAGATTAAGGAATATATTTTGAGTTTTTACTTTGTTTTTTTTAATTGTGTGGCTCTAGGACGCTATATCAATTAGCAGTTTAAAGTAAGAACCATAGAGAGAGAAAAAAAAACATGCATTAAATGGGCCAGGTCAAGAATCGAACCTTGGACAGCTGCATCGAGGACTAGAAACTTGGTGGGTCTACCTGCTCTACCACTAAGTCACAATGCAACCCTACTTCTGTTAGTTTGAATGATTACAGGACACAGCTAATGAATGCCAAAAATTGTTTCTCAAAAAGCCATAAAATTACAGAAAATCACAGAAAAATTATTTTTATCTAAAAATGTTATGGCTTACACAATCATGGGAAAACAGCTGACTTGACAATTTTTCAGCAGATAGTCATTAACATTCTCCACAATGACAGTAAGTCATAAAAGATCACAGCCAAAGCTCATAGAGTACTGTATTCAGGCATGCAGATTGAAAGTTCAGTGGAAGGAAAAAGTTTCTTAGAAGAAGATACACGAGCACTTAAGGTCTGGATTGTTGCTGACTGGATCAAAGTCTTCAGATTTTCAGATAAAAATACATTTTGTAAGAGTGGAGAGGCACACAATTAGTTGTGATTTGTTTGGATCAGTTGGGATCCATGTCATATGCTGATGTTGGTTCATTTGATTGGTTTGCTTGAAGACTGACAGGGAGTGAGCAACACATTTGGTTTGTCTCTTGTGATAGACAAATATAAAGGAAATAGCATTATTTCCTTACATGGTTTCAGTGATGGCATACCAGTGTCACTATGAAAACACCACTGTGGGCAGGTCACAACTAATTCTAAAACTGTACCCATAACTGTAGCTGTTCTGCAGAAAGGGGATGTTTCATTTCATGTTTAAAAAATTTGACTGTCTGAAAATACATAATTACTAAGAAATTAGAAATTATAATTCCACTGAAGGCAGAAATGCAATATTTCCTCAATTAGGAAACACTTCAATAGCAAAGAGAAAGTAAGTTAAAAACTAAGTTATTACACATTGGGGAAAAAAAAGATTTATAAGAACAATTCAGAGTTCATTCAACATTTTTATGAAAACTGGAAATTTTCAATGCCTTCCAGGCAATAGGACCATGTTAGATTGAGAAAACCCCAGATCAGGGGTCCACCAATTGCAGTTTTCTGGCCAATCACCAATCTTTAAAAAGCCTGATCTGCCAATTCCTATACCGATTTTTTGTCTGAAAAGTTAAGTTGGTAACAGTGGGGTGAGTACTGTTAGTACAATTAAAAGTACTTAAAGACCAATTAAAAGTTATTTTATTCCACCACTTTCTTAAAGTCTTTCTTTAATACAACTTTCTTTTATTGTTGTTGTTTTTAGCAAACTCGTGAAAATCAGATCAATGTCATTTAGTTCTGTTTCAGATAAGTTTTGTTCTTTTTATTGGCAGGTGTGTGTTTGGTTGTTTATGTGGTGGCTTTCGGACGGGTTCGTCCAAGGTGCCAGTGATATCAGAACCGCCACTGTCTAGTTCGCCCATACTACTCTGGCACCGAACTAGTGCCTACGTAGAGCTATGGCAGTCAGCTCCTCAGGAGGGCAGGGCAAGCTTTGAAGGGGGAAAAAGGGCGTCACTGCCCTTTGCCCCGACTCTATTCACTTCAGGAAAAGTTTAATACCCCACACACACACATCTCTGTGGTTACGTGCAAGGAAATTGAGGATTTTCATTCGTGTTCTGGCTGATAAAGGCGTCATGTTTTAACGTTTAATTCAATTCGAGAGTGAAAAACGTGGGACAAAGCGACAGGTAGGCAGGGCTACGACAACCCCAGCAGAGCCTGATCAGAATGGACTGGAGAGTTTCACAGACAGGAGGAGAAAAGTTACTCACCCGAACCAGGTTGCTAACTGCCGCCTGGACGGCAGCAACCGGCGCGGACAGATCTGGGATAGCCTTCCCGTCAACTTCACCTTCCTCGTGCATTATCACCAGATGGGATATTTGCTGAGCCACCGGCTCCAGGATACTTTCTATCGTCTTCGTGTGGAAAACCGGCATTTTGACAGTTTTGAATCTCTATCCGATAAGAATGTCCAACAACTTAGGGCAGTTTCCCCTGCAACAAAAAGTCCTGCGAGAAAAAGCAGCTAAAACCGCAGCCAACCGCCTTTCTTTCAGCTAGAGCACAGCGTGAAGACTTCAACTACTCCTGTAAACCCATCAACGCAAAGGAAAAAAAACTCCCGAATTTAGCGTCATCCTACCATCCGACCAATCAGAGAGCGAGTAGAAAGGGAATTTCGTGTCCGATTGGTCAACTGTAGTGTCGCTTAATATTACGACCTCCCACTCCCACACTGTAGAGTTTGCTAGCTTCAGTTCCAAGTGCTCCCTAAATTACGTAATAGATCCGTATGTCCTTAAAGGGAAATATGTGCCTCCTGAAGCATTCCTGCCCCTGTTCACTGAATAATCATTAAAGCTTAAGTTTGATACTGCCACCGCAGAAGTACAAGCTATTACTCACAGGAAATGACATCTCAATAAGAGAGGTGAGATCACATTAATCATAATAATGAAACGCATTTGGATTTCTTATATGCCTTTACATGATAAAGGATGATTGAGTCATTGTTGCTACTCTTGTTGGTATTTTCAATTTCTGCACTACATTGCAGAATTATTCATAACTCTTGAACTTTTTCACATTTTATCACGTTACAACTACAAACTTTACTTAAATTTACTTGGATTTTATATGCTAGACCACCAGATAGTATTGATATGTTAGAGAGGAAACCTTTTACAAATAAAAATCTGAAAGTTATGGCATGCTTAATTCATCCATCCATCCATGAGAGAGTGCAAATTTCATGTATAAAGATATCAGGTTGGGATTTGAACTCTTGACCTTCTTACTGCAAGGCAGCAGTGCTATGCATAATTCAATTCATCACAGTGCAGTTCACTTCAGTTCAAGATTACTTCAATCAGCCGTAGGCAAATGAAATGTTATCATAGCTTGAAATCCAGTGCAATCCACAGATTTCACTACTCACCGAATTAGTGAAAAATAGTCAACCTGTATGTAATTTAATCTCAGTAGGTGTGGAGAAATTTAAAGCAGTAATAAAGGGAACATAAGAGTACTAATCAGAAAGCCAGTCATGGGGTCTAATGGACTAATCAGGTCTGTGGTATACAATCAGACCTGATGGTGCAGGGTTTCCCCCAGGGGCATTAGGGCAGTAATTCAGCCAGCCACCATGTTTTTGAGTTACAAAATGTTTAAAGTCGACAGCAAATTTGAAAATATCACCTGATAGTTATGCCAGGCTTATTGGAAGACTGGGAGATTAATATCTAAACAACTATAAAGCCTTAAAAAAGGCAATAAATAAATAAACAAAAATAAATAAACAATGCCTAGCCTGGTGGGGGCACAAGTAAAGCCTGGTGGTCTGCCAGGCTTATAATATAGTGTGGAAAACCCTGTGGTGATGGTAGCATTATGATGTGGCCAGAGTTGATGGCAAGAAAGAGGAAATTTCATACAGAGGAATCCTGGAAGAAATCCTATGAAAGTCTCAGACTGTTGTTTTCAGTCAGATAACAACCTTAAATGTGCAGCCAGACCTACAACAGTTTGAGTAAAAAATAAAACACATTCATGTGTTAGAATGACCCAGTAAAAGCACAAACCTAAATCTAATTTTGAATCCATGGCAAAACTTGAAAGTTGATGTTTACAAATGCTCTATATCAAACGCAAATGAGCCTCAGCTGCTCTACAAAGAAGAATTTACAAAACTTTAACCTTCTATATTTATATTTCTAAAGAAACATATGTTTTTTTAATGTTGCATTTCGGAGTCAGATTGCATTGGACTGTCACATACAATTAAAAGCAACACCTACAAGTCTGAAGTTGTAATGTTACAAAATTTGGGGAAAATAGGGAAAAAACTGTGTCAACAATTTTGCAAAGCACTCCAGATGCCTATACAACAAAGACAGTAGTACTCAAAATTTCTTAAACCATCTCTGCCAGTGGCCCAACATGCTATATTATCTTCTCAATTCCTTTTCTGTCCCATCCTCCTGAAGCAAAACACATTTCAAGATTGAAAACCAGCTGCCAAGCAAACCAGCTAAGGAATTCCCACAGAATCCCAGGAGGGCCTGCAAGGCAGCAGCCCATTGCCTAAAAAGGAAGAGTCCAAAAAGAAAGAATCAAGGAAGTTATTCTGCTTGAACCCTGTGTAAACACAAAGGGCGCTGGTATGATTTCCTTTTACACAGGCGGTTATTCAAAATATCAAAGAAGAGCCCCAAAATTCTCCCGCACTTTGAAAAAAAAGATACTTTTTCTATCTTTATTGTATCCTGATAAAATTACATTTAACACAAAAAATACACAAGTCTCTTCAGTGAAATGCTCTGTCTGGCAGAGTTCGTCCTGAATACAGACATCAAAGGTGTCCTGCTGTTTCCTCGGCTCTCCAGTTTCTGACCAAGCAATATGGACTCAAGAGTCCAATATGGACTCTTGAGTCCATATTGGAATGTGCAGAGCTGGTCAAGATGGGTGGTCTGCAACCTACCATACTGTCCCTTAATGTCCTGCTGAGAAGACAATGTGACCGGCTTCTGCCAGAACTGTGCCTGTGTAAGGTGGGTTTTTTTTTGGGGGGGGGGGGTTTAATCAGAAGAGGTGAAACTATTTTGAAGGGTTTTGGAATACTTTAAAGCATAATTTTAAAAACATATAACCCATATGATGGTTATTACATGTAAGAGCAAAGTTAACTTCCAAGTACTGTGCAATACTGCTTCTTAACTTTAAAATCATGATGTGGTGCTGTGTGCGGTTCTGGTGGGTTATTTGTTTGTTCACCTCTACGAGTCGTTTGTGCCATCTTGTGGTTTCAAAAGGTAAATGCAGGCCTTCAAAAAAGTGTGTTGAATCTTAAAATCTGAACAGACTACTTTACTTCCTTTTAACAATATTTTAAAAAAGACATTGTAAAAAGCAAAAGACAAATATGTGCAATAAACATTAATGTCAATGGAGATAACGCAGGTTTTAAACACACCATAAGATACAGTACTGTGTCACTATGATATATTTTCTGTGCCAGTAGCGCCCTCTACATTTGCTGGTACTAATTTACTCATGGTTTGGTCTGAAAGACCCAGTGATGAATTAATTTTCTGGCAAAAGCAAACTTATTTGTTCATTGAAATTGTCCTTGTAGTTTAAAATGTCCGTACTGTCGTGCAGTCTGACAAGAAGGGGGGGATCTTTTGAAGGAAAACTGGCCCACAGCATGACAAATCCTCCACTATACTTCACAGTGAGCATGAGGAGCTTTTCCACTCATTCATCTGTTGTTTCATGCTTGAAGTATTATTTTTTTTCTGACAAGCTCAAGCTTAGTCATTTCTGATCAAATCAAATTGTTCCAGTTAATATTTCAGTAGAGTGTAATTATCTCTATATGTGTACTTTATGTTAGTAGAACATAAAGGTACTCCTAAATAAACATAGGTTAATTAATTTTCCATTTTATCTGGGTTTACATATATACATATAAATATATCCAAAAATCCATACCCACACACACTCATATGCGTTAGCCTCAATTTACATATACACATTAGTACTATCTCTCACCCATATTTCTGTATCTTGCGAAAATGACCTCCTTATTTTTCCTTTTAAATTGTAATAAATTTTGACTTTGTTTTAACTCCTAATTTAATTTGTTCCATAATTTTACACCATGAATTAAAATACAAAAGCTCTTTCTTGTTGTGCGTATACTATGAATCCTTAAATTTGAGTAACCCTTTAAGTTATATCCCCTTCTCTTTCAAGAAACATGTTCTGTATGTGCTCAGGTAACAGTTCATTAGATGCCTTAAACATCATTTGCGCAATTTTAAATTCCACCAGCTCTTCAAATGTAAGGAGTCTAGAGTTTAAAAATAACGGGTTTGTGTGCTCATGAAAACTGACATCATAGATGATTCTAATGGCTAGTTTCTGTAGGATACTCAGTGGTTGTAATGAGCTTTTGTAATTAATATCCTACACCTCTGAGCAATAAATTTTTTTACTCACATAAAGCTAAACCAATATCAACAAGCATTGGGGTTAGCTGGGAGGAGAAAGGAGAAAAATTAACACAGAACTTTGAAAACACTGCAGTGAACATCGGGGAGCAACGAAACAGAACATGATCATTGACTAGGAATCTGGAACTCCAGTTCTGCAAAAACTTAGATGCATTTCTGCTCTCACAAATCTGAATCGAATAAATGAAGTCCTTCCTCAACATGTCACCAAGTTCTGCAGAGGTCTCACCATGAGCCATTAATTTGATTTAGGTGTGTTGCAACAGGGACATATCTAAAGGTTGCAGGGCTGTGCCAATCAGGGACCAGAGTTGGAATTTCCCCCAACAGAACAAGAATAAACTCTGAGACAATGAAAGCCAAAGTCAATAAGAATCATGACAAAGTGAAGATCTTTTTCAAACAGTACTCAATGTTGATGAGCAAATACTTTAGGGAAAGAATTTTTCCTGGCCCACTTGTTTGTATTTCATCACTGAAGACAAAGAGCACTTCAGTAACGCCAACGGGTTTTCCGTTTGTGCAGTCTGATCTGCTCCTGACCACAACCTCAGCTTTCTAAATACAGATGAATTGCAATGTGGTGCCTCACTGTGAGAAGAAGCCACATGTGGTTACATTGTGCACAAATAAGGTCTCAGAGAATGAAATAGCTACTTGTTTAAGAGAGTCTTAACGGCTAAAACTAAAGGACCAGTTTATATATATTTCTGATTTTTAATTTAGATTGGTGTCATATCAGTCATTACATTCACAAAATGTTCAGTTTAATTGGTACAGGAAGGGAAGGACTTTGCTTAAACAGACATGTAAACGTGAAGTAAAAAGCAGAAATTAAAGAGTAAATAAACTCAGTAACCAACCAATAAACTAAACACAACTACAAAAAGAAGGATGTGAAGAAAAATGAACCCTGGAAGGCTTACAGAGGAACACACACAGAGTAGGTATGGCCATTTTAATCTGTTTTCTTTTCAACGCCCTCCAGCGCATGGAGGAAGTTGAATGTGATGTTGTAAAAAATGAAAAAAAGGTAAATTCATTTTTGGGAAACAGTCTCACATTATGAAATAACTTTACAAAACTGGTGCCATAATTGCTCAGACCTTTCTATAAAATAAAGGTAACTACGTTTATTTTTTTGTATTACTTCTTTAATGTTTTAGGTTGATAAGGGTGTCTAGGAACATAATCCTGTTTATTTGGCTGCACAGTGCAACAATTTTTAAGCCCTGTTGCCTCAGAGAAAGAAGGCAGTTGGTTCAAGTTGCAGGAGGGACTTTCTGTAAGAAATTTGCACATTCTCCTTGTGAATGCGTGGCCTCTCTCTGGGTACTCTGGCTTTCACCCTTTATCCACCTCACAGGAGTGCACCTCACCCTCTAATTCGTTATCTGCTGGAGACAGGACAGAAAGTTGAGAAGAGCACCTTCTTTATGTTTCCTGTGTGAATAGGAAGAAAAATACTCAGTTTCTCTTTGCCATTGTACAAAAAGGGAAAGACAAGAAAGAATGACATTCAATGAAAGGCAGAGGTGAGAAAGTAATCTGCCTCTTTTGATTTTAAGAAGAAAATAGCTTCACACTGAAGTATTCCTGTATTTACAGTCTGAACAACAAATGCTTAAACTAACTGGCAGAGGATGTTTTATTATTATTATTAGTAGTAGTAGCAGTATTGCCTGAAAGGTAAAGAAAATAGCAAAATAAACAAAAGTTTCCAACCAAGTAAAACTCCAATATCACCACTGTCCAAAATATGCACTTTAATCTTTCTCTCCCACTTCTTAAACTACACTTATTAATATTGTTGAATACAAATGCCCATTTTCAGTCATGAATATGCAAACTACAAATTTGTACGAGAATGACACCATAATCTGGGATTTTTCCCAAATGTTGTCATTAATAGGTTGTCATTTTGAGTGTGCTGTTTTGCTTTACATGGCCTTCTGTTTTCATTGCTAATGAGCAAATATGTGCACATGAACATCCCAAAGTGCAAAGATCATTATTCCCTGCTGAGAGGCAGCCTGCTAGCGTTGCTTCTGTGAACATGTAGGCGGATGTTTGCATGTTGTTCCACTGAAAACCAGTAGCGTTCATTTGTGGCGCTCAGAGAAGCAGTAAACCATTTGTTCAAAGACCACATGAGGGCAGTAACGTATGCAAATACAGGGATTTATGGAGCTTCTTAAAAGATAAATTCATTTAAAAAAAAAATTAAACTAAGGAAACATGTAATTTTTCCACGTAACAGAGTAATTTTCTAGTATGGGTTGAAAAGATTTTTGTTGCTGTAGGAGGTTTGTGTAGAAACAGATTATGCAGGTACTTTCCCACAACAGATTCCATTTTAAATGTAGATCAAAAATGTAAATTTCTCTTCTTCCACATTTTTTACATCTACATGATTTGAGGTAGTAAACTAGACTTGTTATGGCTTACTTTCTTCTTGCCAAACTCTTCTACAAGGCAGATTTGTGGCACAAAGAAATACTAGTTGTTCTGGCAATGGACTCTCCAACGTAAGCTGTGGATCTCTGCAGCTCATGCAGGCGCAACCATGGGCCTCTTGACTGAATAATACCCATCAGACCAAGTATTTGCACATTGAACAAAATGTTCAGTGTTGGCTTAATTTAAATCTATATAAATCCCCTGTCCCTGACATATGTGACTGACAGGATCAGAATGACTAAATTAGCTAGGATAGACATATTTTCTCACTTTTACAGACACTTTTAAAGCATCCAATGTTCTTCTAACTCATGTAAATATACATTTGAAAAAAACAAGAATTACTGTCTCCCAAATTTCTACTCTAAATGTGTTCGATAAGCAAAGTTGGTAGGCTAAATGGACCAACTCCCATAAAGTTATGCAGCCATTTATATCCTTTCTAATTGAATCCACACATAGATTAAATATTCATTGTTCTCTTAACACTGTTAAAAAGGATCCAGTCTTGAGGGACATCCTGTAGCTTTGAAATGCTCCAGAATCTTCATCATCTTCATGGTGACTTTATCTGCTTGCCATTCGCCACTTGACTCATCGTCATGATGAAAATATTTTTAGCAAAGCTTTCAGTGTCCGGATAGGCCATGACAGTGATACCAGATTCATAAAGGGAAGCTCCTGGAACTGAATTCAGCTGCTATAAATATCCTTCGTCAAACTAATTTATCCTGTAATGGCGCCAAACTGACAGATGCAAAAAGTTCTGATTGAAGTGTCACTGCCAGCAAGTTAAAAGCAAAGATTCTAACAAAGAAACATAAATGTAACGTAAAGTATTGTCTCCAGATGGCTTTGTCATGCTCCTAATTAATTTGGCTGTTAAATCCACTGCAGGGACTCTTGTTGGGATGCAACACCCGATTATATAAGATCCTTCACTCTTATCTGTTTCCAGGAACTCTTTTAATGGAAAACACAGCACAAGAACACCAATTATAGTCATATTTTGTCAACTGTTATGCAATAAGAGAGCAGGAGCCTTTTTTAAATTTCAGTGCAAGTGAAAATTTCTAAAACTCAGTATTGCCATTAGGGGTTGTCCTTTTATGACCTAGAATTTAACTCTGATTGTGCTGAAAAACCTTAAAGAGCAGATCATTTTTAAAGAAAAGTTTTGTTTTAGCTAAATTGTGTTGAACATAGCAATATATTTGTGGGCCAACATTATTTCATGTTTTAACAGAAATGACTTCTTGGTCATTTAGTGTACAATAGCTCCTGGAGTTTCATATAAAATGCCCTGGTAAGATGGGCTCACTTGCTCAGTATTTCAAAGTTATGCATTTAAATGTCACATTATGTTGTAGAAATTTACATTTTAAAATAACAATGTTAATTTTAAAACCCAATAAAGCCTCTAGAAAATGTTAGAATTTGGACGTCTGCACAACATTTTGCATTTATATTTCTTATAAAGGGTTTTGTAAAACTAAGTAAAGTTCTCAATATGGTTTAAGTTGTGTGTTTGGTGCTTTTGGGGTGTCAAGCAATTCAAGCAGGATTTCTAGCAGAATGGAAATGTTAGACAAATAAAAAGGTTTAATATATGGACTGGCAGACCAAGGGATGTCTTTAATATGTTCTCCTAAACATATTAAATCTAATATTAAATTTAAGCCTAGATCTAACTGAGAATCTGCAGAAATATGTTCTCTATCAAATATGACAGTTTTTGTAACATGACAAGAGTGTGAATACTTTACTAAAGCACTGTTTCACTGCGATGTGGTTCTGTTATTAATTCAGGGCACTAAGTGGACAATCTGCAGTATGAAAATGTCACAGTCTGATGACATTTGGTGCATTATGAAAATATAAACCACTTTTTGTGTTTAATTCTGGAACAGCCTCCGGACGTGAAAAATTAAACAAATGGCAATTTTTCACAATTAATTGAATTATGAGACCAGTCGAGCATGGAGCAGACTTTTAATTGCTTCCTCTTTTTGAAGGTTTGACAGTGTGGTAAGGTTCTGTGCTTAGCGTGACCACACACTGTTTGCCTGAATTCAGTAATCGTGCTTCTCATTCCTCATTCTTATAATAAATGTAATAGAAAATGCCTTGCAAAGTGAGTGAATGAAATAATTCCTTGTTCTCTTTTACAAAACAGCTCAGGTTCAGTTAGACTGGATTCGTTCAGCAGTATTTGTTCAGGGTTGTTGTCCTGCTGGAAAGCAAACCTCCACCTATGCAGACTCAAGTCTTGAGTAAGCTCTTCTATTTTTTATTTTTACAAAATTGCCCTGATTTTAGCTTCATCCATTTTCCCGATTAACGATGACCAACTGCCCTTTCCATGTTGAAAAGAACAATCCCCACAGCATGATGCTGCCACCACCACATTTCACAATGGGGGATGGTATCTTTAAGGGTAAATGTTAGTTCTCCTCCACACACTGCATGCCACATGCTGTCAAAAACACTTAAATCCTGATGCTTTATCTTGTTGTGTCACCTAAATGATTCGTGGCAGGATGCAGGTGTGCGTATGGATTTATTCTTGCACTCTTCCAAATTTAATTTGAGTGCATGACGAATAATTGTCTTGTCAACAGACCATGAGTTAAGTGGAGTTTATAGGGGGTGAACTTGGTCTACTTCCCAAAATACAAAAAAAATCCTTTGAAGTTTGTGACTGTAGCATGACAAAATGTGAAAAAGTTTTAGCCAGAGAAAAACCAACCCAGAAAAAAACGCCATGTACCAATTTCTGCTACTATTTATCCAAGTAAACATGTCCTTCATATTGTTTATCTTTCTTTCTTGCATTCAGTGAGGTTAAATTATTTAATTATGTTCTTCTCCTTCGTGTCGTTCGTAGTTTTGCACAACTGCATGTAGAAAACTGCCCCCTCTGTGTTTATTGTTAACTCATTCCTCTCCTCCCTTCTTCTTTTTTCCCTCTGTCTCTTTCTCTCTCCTCCTCCACTACTCTCAGTTTCTTTCTTTCCTTTTGCTCACTCTGGTCCCTTCCTCCCCTTGCTCTCTCTCTCCCTCCACTCCTGCACATCTCTGTCACACAATTGCAGACTCGCAGCGGCTCTCCCCCCTGAGCATCATCTCCACCATCGGAGATCCACCTCGTGTCTGTGTTCTGCTGGGTGGACGCACACCCCACAGTCACCATTTCTGCCCCGGAGAGCTCCAGGCTGGCAGCGCAGCCCCTTCCCAGGCTGAGCATCGGGCGGAAGACCCTGGTGGCAGCTGCAGTGGGGGTCATGCTGGTCCTTGTCCTGGTGGTCCTCATCCCTGTGCTTGTCAGCTCTGTGGGTGCTGGTGGCACAGATGACAGCGCGAGCCACTATGAGATGTTGGGTACCTGCCGGATGGTGTGTGACCCCTTCCCCAGCACGGGCACCACAGGAACGGGGATCCACACAGACACATCAACCAGTGGCTTCCTGGTGGACAATGAGGAAGACCTAAGCGATCACAGCATCGGCCCTTCACTGCCTACGTACAGCACAAACGGCCCACAGGGAAAACCAGGACGTCCGGGCAAACCTGGACCTCCAGGACCTCCTGGAGAACCGGGTCCACCGGGCCCAAGGGGGCCGCCGGGGGACAGCGGAGACATAGTTCGGACGGGGATCCTCGGAGCGGTTAGCACAACCACCTACAACACCACTCCTCGAGTGGCGTTTTACGCAGGACTACGAAACCCCCAAGAAGGCTATGACATTTTGCGATTCGATGATGTGGTAACTAACATCGGGGGGAACTATGAGGGAGCGACGGGCAAGTTCACCTGTAAGATTCCAGGGACCTACTTTTTCATCTACAACGTGTTGATGAGAGGAGGAGACGGCACCAGTATGTGGGCTGACCTGATCAAAAACAATCAGGTGGGTGATGCTTTTGACACACGTTCTGTGAAATGGCAAAGGTGTAGCTTCTTTAAAACCATAAGGATCCATTTTTTACCACATAGTTAATTAATCATTTTCTATTGGCAGTAAATAAATAAATAAACATTTAATTTCCCTTTGTGATCAATAAAGTATTTCTGAATTGAATTGACTTGAATAAATGAGTGAAAACTGTAACATTTGCCTCATATTTTAACATTTGCTTGTCCAATTTATTTAAAATAGCTGTTCTAGATATCTTAATCTCTTTTATGGATATATATTTCCTCATTCAGATTTTCTCATCTTAACAAATCTCTTCTTCCCTCTATTGTACTGCAATATAGAACAACGAAAGAAATCATTAAATTCCTCAGCATCTTAATGTTTTTGATATCTTTAATTGTCTAAAATATCCCAATCTTTCTATTTTAGGGACATTTATGGACCCTCTAATCAACATTATCCCATTTAGATTTTAGCTCCATAACTTCACCTGTAGACCTTTATGTTGTGGACTTATAAATATGGTAACTGTAACTATTAGTTTTACTAATCTGCAAAAACCTTTGGTGCCAAGAATAAGTACTATTTTAATGCAGCAATATTTAGGGTTGTACAAGTGTTTTTTTTTACAACAATAAACACAATAATGGTCAAAATTTTAGGGTTAAGGTGTAACCAGTGATGCATGATGCTTACTTTGATGAACAGATTAATGATTAAAATGTTTAATTTGCCGGTTACACTAGTTATTACTTGTTAATTGATATTCCAAAGTTCTTTGTCAGAACTTTGTCCTTTCTGCTTTGTCTCACCTGGAGATCTGTTAGGTATATGCACAGCTTCCTCAATATCTTGTTACTTGAGCATTTTTCCTTTCAGTCTAAAAACAAAAATACTTCTTTTTTTTTTTTTACTGCCTTTACAACCATAAAGCATGTTCCAGAATAATATATTCATAGTAACAGTCAAAATGTCAGTGAAAATCAGTAGTGGTTTTTGATATGGGTGATGTGGCTCACTGCCCAGGGCACTATTCCATCAGGGGCGAAAGTAGTACTTGCAATAAAGAAAAAAACATATCTGTCAGTTGAATCCCGAATATGTTTTCTGTTGCTTATTTGCAGGTCTGGTAAAGGAGAGTTGTTCACCACCCTGTATTATGTGTATTGTGTAAGTACTATAAGAAAACAGCCACAAGTGGCTGATAATGCTGAAATTGATATTTCATTCATAGATTCCTCAGCAGCACTAAGGAATCTAGATTATATTTTAAGTTCTCTAGTAAAATGCAAGATAGCTTGAGTTTTCTGGCTTGACCTGAATGTTCTGTGCTGAAGAGAGGGTATCTAAGGCAAAGTCTGAGATTTAAGACATATTTCTTTTTTACTTTGGTAAGACAAAACAATGCAGCTGAAATCTGTGAATACTTGAGACCCCCTTTAAAAATGCCTAACTGCCTATTTTAATAGCTTAAACACTAAGTATATCTAAATATGGATTAATACAAACAATGGAAACTGTTTTGACATTATCACAGAAGCTAACATCTGCAGTCTGCCTTATTTCCACTCTTGGGGTAACAGCCACTCACTGCCTAGGAAAATGAACGGTGCTCCTGGATTGGCTACTTTGCAAAGGCCAGCCAGCATGTCAAGTAGCATCATGCCAAGTTGTTCAAACTTCATTTTTCTTTTTACAGCTATCTTGGATGGTTTACAAACGATTTGTAAATAGGCAGATTTTCTGCAAGTAACTTGAAGTCATGAATGCACAAATACTGGATCCATTTTACACTATCACATTCATATAAAATAATGTCTTTTGAACCGCTGCCCCTCTGATCAGTATGCAGGGAAGGGTTAAATCATTGAATCCATGCAACCACAGTGTGATGGCCTCGCTTAGGGAAAGATGCAAACAGTTTCCAGGCAGTCTTAATTGGGTATTCATGTGTGCAATGATTTTAGACTTGTCTGGTGTTAAAGTCTGGTGTAATGACAATCCACACTGGCATGCTGCCAGATTGTATTTCTATGGATTTTTGCACATCATGTGATGATGTACACGTTGACATGAGTGGAGGGAGTGCTGCGCTATCTCTGCTGAGCACACATCAGAAAACAGCCCGGGGTTGTGGCTAGTTCAAAGCGGTTGCCCTTTAAAATACAACAAGCTTTATGGAGTCTTGGTGTGCCAGCACGCGTTATCAGGCCGGCTGTCGGGCCAAAACGTTTGATTATCGATTCATGATATTTGCTGAATTCACGGGTGATTTTGTAATGTCCTAAATGGCTGCAGGCGATGGCACCAGCCAAACAACATGTTCATCTGAGCCTCGGCACTTGTAAACATCTCATCCAGGCTGCAACAGACTGAACAGGGAGTGGACACAATAACATTCCAGATATTCTTAAAGTGTCTTGTTGATGAAAGTAATATTTTTTGTAGAACTTCTTAGTCATTCTACAACATAGCTTTGCAGTTGGTGCTGCTAAATAGAAAGATGAAGATAGAGCGCAATGAAAAAGCCTTCTGCTGTCAAATGGGATCACATCAGTTTCAAGGTGTTCATGTTTTTCTCCTTAAGGAGGCGAATATTATAAGACATGAAACAAAAGCAGCTCCTAATAAATAAATCTTTTCTCCACGCTGACAGACATGTCACAAATACTGTTGTATGGCTGTCACGTTGGTTTATTTTCACTGTGCTCTTTTACTGTAGGCTTGATTGCATTAAAATTGTTTTGGGAGATAATCTCAGTAGAATGAGCGCAGTCCTTGTGAGAGCAAACACAACCAGATTAGTGCCCACCAGGAGATACTTTATTCAATTACTTGCTTGATCTAAACATATCATTTTGTTATTTTGACCTAGAAAAGACAACTTCCTGTAATAATTAATCACAATGAAACAAAAGAGGTGACTCTCCATCTGATTTAAATAAAAAATGTCACATCCGCACGTCTCCGTGGTGAGAAAATCAAAAATAACACTGTTGCAATAACAATTTTGACATGTTTATACTGTAATAAATAAATGGCACACATAGTAGAAAACCTAAAGAATATCAACATTTTTATACAATACCTCCTTGTCAATGGTAGATATTGTGGAACACAGTGGAAGCAGCTTAGGACGCCTAAAAATTCATCATCATGCCGTCATCTGTCCTGTAGCTTTCCATCTCAAATTGTGCACATCTCTTCACAACTCCATTAGAGGATAATGTTTTTATTTTTGGTTCAGCTAACCTGTCGTCACAATCTTTGTCGGCACACGGATTAAACTTTTATGGATGCCACGGTAAAGCTGGAGTAAAGCCTCAGAGGGGATCTGTCTTCCAGCAGCTGCATGCTAAGGAACTTACCCCGAGACAGGCGAGCAGATTTGGGGATGATGCTCCCAAGCCAACACCCCCCGTAATTACCCTGTGTTGACAAACTGACACTTATGTGTGGCAAAACGTGGCAATTTCTAGCGTTTCACTCTACAAAATGAGGACATAAGAGTGGAAGATGAGGGGAAGGGATAGTATGTACTGACTTTGCTCCTCACAGGCAGACTGACTCAAGCTTGACCCGTTTGGCTGAGTCATAATATAAAAAACAAGATATTCACCAGAGGGGACGCACTCACACAAAGTCAAACTTCTTAATTCAGATTTTACTTTTCTACAAGTTTTCTTGTAATGACATTAAACCTTATCACTTCAAGGATAAACTGTTTAAAAAAAATTTGATTCTTAGTTTCCCTTTAGATCTATTTACTGGCAGCATTTTCTTTCTATTTCTTCCCACATTTCTTCTGTTTTTGCATTTTCCCCACACATATGTCCTTTTGATCATCAAGCAAATATGATTAATATCAGACAAAGGTAAACTGAGGAAATATAGAGAAGCAGCTTTCAAAGGATTTCATCATTTATTAAAGGAAAATAGCTACCAAAACCAGCATGGCTCAACATGTGAAAGAATAATTGCTCCCTGAGCCTAATAACTGGTTGTGCCAGCCTTGTGCCATCAAGCGTTTGCAATAGTTGGCAATGAAACTTCAGCCCACACTTCTTTTCAGGAAATGTCTTAATTCAGTCACATTAAAAGGGTTTAAGAAGATGAACGGCATGTTTAAGGTCACAGCATCTCATCTGGATTTGAAACTCCAGTATGTAACTTTTGTACAAATATGTTTTTTCCATAATTGTCAAAACTGTCATCAAGGTGTGACAATACAAATAAGCTGTGAAAAAATGAAGCTCCTTGAGGCATATTAGATTTAAAAAAATGCACCACTCTTGGCCAAAAACAACCAATCAGAGCCAGGAGGAAGGACCTAGTGATATCAATGTTGCTTGTGTATGTGCTGCATACACAGCTTACCAATTAGCATAACTTCATAAGTTAATGTACCATCAATTGTAACAAATTGTTATAGTTGATGGTACATGCTACCACCCACCATGACTGACTTGTGGTATCACGTTCTTTTCCTGAAATTCTGTGGTAATTTTAGACGTAACAGGAAAAAAAAAAAACCTTGCTGCCAAAAACGAGACAGGCGGCTGAAAGCACCATTAGGTTACATTACATTCTGTGGTCCGTTGATTGTTCCACATTGATGGCTGAAGTTTCTTGAATGTTTCTTACAAAAACTTAATCTTGTAAGGAGTTTCTGGGAAATTTGAGACAGGTCTTTTGTTTCTTTTTATCACCACTGGTTTCATCTTTAAACTCACCCATTGATGCAACCTTTGTCCAGTCTTTTTGTCATTGTTAAATCAACTTAGCTAAGGTAAGTTGGGGCTGCAGTTTTTTGGTCTGGCTTCTTCTATGGCCTCCTGAATATATTTTTGATGCATTCTGGGAGAAACGTTGATAGGCTGGCCTCTCTTGGAAGGTTCACCTCTGTTTTGTCTTTTTGTGGATAATGGCTTTGACTTTTTGAGATTCTGCAGCCTACTTCGTGTTGCCAGACAAGTTCTTTCTGGTATGAATCCGACTTGTGACCCAACTTTTCAGAAGATTTGTTCAATCATTGATAAATGATCATTTAACAGAAGGAGTAATTTTTTATAAAAGGCCAGGTTGGCTTGGATTTATTTTCCCCTCCAATAAATGAAATAATTATTTCAAAACTCAACTCACATTTTTATTAATTGATTATTTGAGACATGCAAAAACAAAAACAGGAGAAATCTATGGGAGGGGAAATACTTTACTTTTCGACGGCATCTTTTTTTATTAATTTTGCTGATCAGCAAAAAGGGAATGTTTTCGGATCTTCAGTGACTAATTCTCTACTCTAACTTCCTATTGCATTTATCTGTGTTTAATATTCCAGGTCAGAGCCAGTGCTATTGCCCAAGACCAAGACCAGAGTTATGACTATGCCAGCAACAGTGTCATACTTCATCTGGATGCGGGTGATGAGGTTTTCATCAAACTGGATGGGGGCAAAGCTCATGGGGGCAACAGCAACAAATACAGCACCTTCTCGGGGTTCATCCTCTATGCCGACTGACGACCGGGCAGAACAGGAGGCTTGGCGGTGAAAGGTCCCAGCCGCAGACATTTACTTCCTGACTTCCACTTGGCATTCTTGCAGTGAGGTTAAATGTCACAGTCACCGCTCCACAGTCTTTAAAGTAATGTAGTGATGATGCACGCTGCAGTTTTGTAGTTTTCGCTAATCTCTTAATCTGTTTCAATACAACATGAATACATACTGGGTGCCTATGCTGCTAACATTATGGACATGTGTCATGCGGTAGCAACTGTGACAGCACAGAGAGGCCATGCCATCATTCCTCAGCTGTCATGTCAAATTCAAGTCTGGAAATCCCACAGTGGTGGAGACCTCAGTGTTAGTAAATGTGCTCTCTGGGTTTATGTTATGGTTATGTCTTTGCTTTCACATGCTGTCTGTGTGATAAGATGTTTTCCATCAGTGGAGGAGGAGTCCTGCCTCAAGAAATTTGTCAAGAATTTGGATGTAAGAATGAGATTATGATGTCTGAATGCCAGAGTGTAAGAAAAGGTTTCAATGTGATGATTTGAAAAGGCGTGTCATACATTAGACCAACATTACATCACCTACAGTATATATCGGCACCTCTGATGAAGATGTAGAAAAAGTCTTGAAATAAATCTTCAGTTGCATAAGTTTCACAAAACACTGCTGAAGGTATTCTTTACTTACTTTATGTATTTATTGCAACTGTAGATACTGTAAATGATTTTTTGCCTTAGTTCAGTTTTCATGTTCTCTTGTCTTTTCCATTCTGAAGAGGGCCTTCGTGTCATATATTTTTACCCCATGAAAACTGGAAGTCATGGACCAAAATTTAAAAACTATAACTGCAAGCAAGGAGTTATATTCAAGCCTGTTTTAGCAAGTCAAGCCCTGTTCATATCCTTGTGGCCCAAAGTCTTGGCAAAAACTGTCTCACTCAGGTCAACATATTGGTCACTGTCCAAGAAAAAAAAAACTAAAAGTCTCTTAAACCACATATATATCCAAACTGGATTGTGCAGGTTGTTTATTAAATGCTAAGTCGCTATAGGTGCTTATCAGCCCAGGATTAATGTACAAGATTGATTAGCACCACAATGTGTAGTGTTATACTGCACACAAATGGAAGCATAAATCTTAAAGATACTCAACAGTTTTTATAGTAAAGCTCACACAACAATGTCTGTTGAATCTTATCGCAAAGAGACCTAAAACAATATAAATTAGCTTAAATTGTAATCTCCTAAAAAGAAGAGTAACATGTTTCAAAACAGTGTTACAGCTTCTCTGATACTCTGGTTAAGTCAATACATGCTAGCTACACTGCTCACGCGGGATTTGATCCTGTCCAACATCCTAATGTAAGCTTTTCCAATACAAGACGAGTTTATTTTAAGGCTATTGACACATCTTTACCAGGAGAGCCAATAAAAGTGGAGGGTGCTGTATGTTATATTTGGCATATTGTATAAAATGTAAAATCAATATTGACTCTGTATCTCAATACAGAAAAAGCATTATCAACCTTGTACATTTTATTGTGTTTCTAAAAAAAACATCATGTACTGAATGATGACTGTGTGATTTTATTATTTCATGTGCAGGTTTAATTATTTGATCAATGCATGCAAAGTCAAAATGTTTTGTTTCCATAAAATGATAAATGATGATTTAAAACTGTTTTAAAAATCTAGACGTGGCCATTATTTGCTGCCTTTACTCACAAACTTCAATTAAAAGAACAACCTTTTTAGCATTTACCAACATTATACACAGTTAGTGTCACTCTTCTCATCAGGTTCACTGATCAGCCACTCTGATCTCCTCATTAAACTGTGAAACAAGCTTTTAGTCCTTCAAATGTTACACAAAAAAAGAATCCCAGCAGCACAGCAAGAGGCAATCAACACGGAGGACATCATAGCTATGTTAAATGCCAAATGAAGTGGGGGATTATTGTGATTTACAATCAAAGATGATATGTTGGTTTTGGTCTTTTAATGGGTGTGGATGTGGCAAGATACGGCAGGAGCAAGTTAGGAGACGGGTGTTCGGACAGATCACAACAAAGCTTAGATCTGCGCTGAAAAAAGTGATGGGGGGGAATTAGGCTCTGCTGTGACTGCAACACAACTGTCAGAGACCAGAAAGTAGCTCTAGGGCATGAACTGTTGAAACTGTCCGTTTTATCAAGAGCTTCTTTGACAATATGAAATTCTTTGGACACGATTCACCTTTGACATAGGCCACCAAACTGTCCCTTATCCAGTTTGAAGCACAAACTTAAAAGTTCAAAAGTAAAAAGTTAGGGATTTTCTTGGATATGGAAGCAAAGGATTAATTCAGTGCAAGATCGCCACAATGACTTCTACTGTCTTGCCTGTTGTCTTTTTAACTGCTGTGTGCATTAAAAGCCAGAACACCCTCTGGTCTAAACTGAAGCCTGTCTTAAGACAGCAAAAAATTCCTCCAGACACAATTAAGACTGAAGTTTTGTGCATAGGCAGAGGTCAACAGAGCCACACGGCCGTATAGAATGCCAGGCCAGCACAGGCTGTTTTCTCCTTGCAGGGTGTATGAGCACATCGTCACATTAGAGATGTCACGACGTCAAAGACAAATGCCCCCGGTGGTGGGAGAAGCCGAGCTCTCGCTGCAGAGACCCCAGGATGCAGCAGATTTTCTTGAAGTCTTTGAGTGACATGAGTGAAAGTGTATCAACAGCCTGCAAATATTAAACACTTCAAGCAATTTTTGTCTGAATAATCATCAGCAAAACACAGGTTCTGTATTCTTTCTGATAACAACCAAGAGGCTGCTTCAGTTTGATAAATGAAAATAGCTTTAGACTTGTTGCATGGATCAGAAACAAGACACAAAGATGTCCCTCCTGCATTTTTTGTTTTTGGATCACTTATGATTTTCTTTATTAAGGGTAAATATGAAAAGAAAAATGGTTAATGTGAAAAAGTGATAGTAAACATTAAGTACTTTTGATAACAAGCAGTCAGTCTTTTATACTGAAATAGAGGGACTTTTTGGCCCACTCTTCTTTGCAGAATTGTTTTAATTCAGTTTCATTGTAGGGTTTCAAGCATGAAAATCTCCTTTAATGTCAAGTCAAAGAATCTCAAATGGATTCAAATCCTAACTTTGACTAGACTTGTTCATTTAGTTTTTTTTTATTTTTTGTTTTAGTTATTTAGAGGTGGATTTGGTGGAATCTTTGAATCGTTGACTGCTGCATAATCCAAGTAAGTATCATGATTTTCTAAAAGAGCAAAATTCATGGTTCCATCATTTATGACAAGCCATTCACAACTTTGCGTATGATGTTCTGATAGCGTGACTGAAAAGCAAAAACAGGAGAAATTTGGAGAAGCTGGTCCCAAAGTCGCCTCTTGGGAAACCTTCGGGTAGGTTTGAAATCTCTGCTGCTGCCTCTAACGCTTTCATCGCAACAAGATGCAGATTTAAGCTTTCTTCTGGGAGGTGCAGTAAGCTTCTTTTTATTTACACTCTTTCACAGAGCTTTGCAGATATTTGAAGAATTTCATCTGGATCTATTTTCATAGCACGTAAGCCGGGGGATTTGCCATATTAAGTCTCGGCAGTGGACTTAACATAGGTAATCTTAGGTTTATGCAAAAGCCACAGGAAGAACATTTTGAGTTATTCATTTACACACACTGCCTTGCAAGGAAACAGAGACAGCTCCAGTCTGACATTTGCAGGGGCAAAGTTGTTGAGGCGTGAGTCTTATCAGGCTACTGCAGAGCGCGCGTGGATCCTTGCAGAGAAGCGCGTGCGAGTGTGTGGGGTCAACGCTGTCCGTGTGCACTCCTTCATGTCTCCATAGAGACGGGACTCGGCCTCCCATGAAATGTCTGAAGTGACGTTAATGAGCCCTTGCTGTTGTTATCTTGGGTATTCCTTCTTAACTCACCGGGGGAGATCCGAGTCAGAGATAGATGTTTTAACTGTCAGGCCAAATTGCCCTTCATGCCATTGCACGCTTCCTACGACGAAATGAGCGAGCCACCTTCCCACACTCTTCAATGGCTTTATTGGTGTGGGCATGCAATCGTGACGTCTCTTTCTTACTATGGGTTTCGCAAAATGACTTAAAACAATCTACATTTTCTCCAACTTATTCATTATGACACAGTGCTAAAGCTCAAAACAGCACAACACAAACACTCTACACATGCCAGACTTAGTTAGAGGCTGTGCTTTGGATGCGACAAAAAAGCTGGTTATTTTACGGTCATAAAAGGGCAAAACATGTCAATGAGAATCAAACCTTTGGAACAAAGTCTCCACTTAGTGAGCCTATCCACCTGTGTGATAAAAAAACCAACCTTCTCAGCACCTTTTTGATGTCGATAGCCACTGACGTAGAACAGAATCTTCCCTGCTGTACCGCCGTCTCTTTCAGATGTGTCATCTCAAGGGTCACCACAAGCCCGAGTGTATCACCTTGGATCCTAAAAATAAACGGCAAGTGTTAACGTACACTGTAGCTGAACTCTTTCCTCAGGCAGACGTAAGATCTGTGGAGCAGGAAGCCTCTTGCGCTTGTGCAAGATGAAGTTTGCAAACATGTCAGCAACACTGTTTTTTAAGAGGGGACAAGAGTGACCAGAGGACCTACAGTGCTTTGCAAAAATGTTCATGCCCCTTGGACCTTTTCACATTTTGTCACAATTCAGCCCCAAACTTTAGCATGAATGCAAGAAATAACGATGAAGTTAAAGGGAGCGGATGCATGCTTTTAAAACGTTAATAAAAATCTGAAAATTGTGGCCTCATTTGTATTTAGATCCCCGTTACGCGAAAACCGCTTAGTAAAATCCAATCTTTTGGATACAGTGTTTAATTCATCAAATACTGTGAACCTACTAAGACATTGTTGGAGGATTCAAAACAGAGGCAGAGCAGGTGATTCAGAAAAGATTAAGCAGTTTTTTTAATTTATAATAATATTGAGAATGTGTGAGCAGGAACAGATCTGCTTCTCAGATCTGACTCTGCAAGAAAGTTAGGACGATGAGTGATAGGTAAGGCAATGAGAAGGTAACGTTCAAACAAGGAGAAAAGATTTACCCGGGTCATTTCCCAAACTTTCTTCTTCCAGGACTTCGTTTAGCTGGAATACTTGACAGAGAGAATGAGAGGAAAGTCTTTGTTTATTGGAAATTGTTTCAGCGGGACTGTACAGAGAAGGAGACTCTATATGATGGTAATTGAGAGTGGTGAAGCCATGGAAAGGAAAAACTCCAGTAGGCATGTAAGCTTGATTACACTCAGCACTACAGTGGTCAGGTTTCACCATTAAAAAGCAAATGATCACTTTGTCCATAGTCCTTAAATCTTTAAACTAAACAGGCTAAGTCAGCAACTGAGATGAGAGATGAGGCAGAACAAATCCAATATCACAATTCAGAAGTCTGATCAGATGAAACCAAATTTTAAAAAGAAAAGGTAATACTGAACATTACCCTGAACTTACCTTTCTCACTGTGAGGTGTATGCTGTCACCATCCAGTGTGACTGAACTTCAGTTAATTAGCAAAGATCTGTTGGTCAGGTAGAGATACAATCCCCCAGGTTTTAGGGATATGCAACTCTATAAAGGCACAAATTTTGAAAAACATAAACTGATTTCCTTCAGCTTTACAACTACGCACCACTCCGTGACAGTTTATAACATAAGAACTCAGTAAAACACTTTGGTGTTTGTGGCTATAATATGACAAAATAGGAGAAAGTTTCAAGGAAGTCCAAAAGAAGGCTTAAAAAGAAGAAAGAGAAGCAAAAAGGTTTGTGATCAACTCAGCATCAGTTATAGCTGTAATTACAGGGTATTCAACGAGTCATGGCAGCCCTAATCACAGCTGCTCACAGCTGCTCCTGCCTCGTTGCCCACTTCAAATGGTGCCTCAGGCAGCAAGACCCTTAAAGTGAAGCTCTGCACATGTAATTCCACCCCGGTTCTGATTAAAGCTACAAACAAGCTCAGCTAATATTTTGAGAAGATTGCCTTTACAATGAGGCCATAAACCATTTTTGAATGCTTAAAATCTTCAATAATTTTTTTGTTGTACTTTAATGCTCATGGTCTTTGGATTATTTTGAACCTTTCAGTGGCATTCTGGTTTTCTATTTTGCTAGATAGAAAACTTCGAAGTGGAGTGGTCTTTGTTCCCGAAAGCATTTCAAAACTATAATCTGATTATTTTAGAATAATGGCTTCTTCCTTGCAAGGTGGTCATGTAGAAGACTCTTTGTATATTGACACTCTCGTAGGAGATTCAGACAGCATCTACACAAGACTTATTGCTTCCCTCTGAGGTTGATTCACACATCTAAAGGAACCGTTCATCTTCGGACACAGAATATGGAGAATCTTATGATATTTATTCTTATGTAGAATTGCTTGAACAGACGGAATGGAAAAGATCTTCAAAAGTCTAAAAATTGCATCCACAGGAACCAGACCTTACACCTCCTTTTCAGTGAGATGTAATACACAAGTCAGCGCTGTTCTGTGTGCTATTTCGTAGTCCAATATATTCAGGACGCTTCCACAATTGGACTCTCACCCGGCAGACAGAGTTAAACCCAAACACCTAATGCACTAGCATGTCTCATGCTTGTAGTGAGCAGTGACGTTTTTCTGTCATCCAGTCACTGGACGGTGTTGTGTGGCGCCAGTAGCTGCATCCTAACTGGTTTTGCATTGTCTTCTTTCATTTTATGTTTCTGCTCAGTAATTTATATATAAGAAGTTATATGTTTCAGGATTGGGATATATTGCAATGATTTATGAATAGTAGTTATGTTCAACATGATGTGTCTTCATGTACCTTTTAAGTCAAGTAATTTAATTATTGTTTTTGAAATATGGATAGCATGTTATCTGAATAATAAACAATCTATTAAATCTTTCCTATGATGGAGCACTAGAAAGTACTGTACTGATGGTGCTATGTAAATATTGTTTTCTATTTTACACAGTTACATAAATTTGAAACATTTTTTTAAAATACAATTTACATTTTTCTTAAGCAAAGCATTTTGCCTACAAGAATCCATGAAAAGAAATATGATCATCCGGCTCAGTATGGGATCTGTTTTGGGACCACAGTGTGTTTAGAATAAACAGAGAACACAACATTTGCTGCTCCAAAAACTGATGTTACCTGATGCATGTGCAGCGCAAAAGGTGGAGATGCACTGAATTAATCACCTTGCATTATGGCAGAGGCACGGCTGCATGTGTGCACACATTACCCCCGTGTCCCCTGTGCTTCTTGAGAGAACGTGACATCGTGCAGCAATCTCCCCTCCCTCTCCTACCCGTGATAAGGGCCCTGTCCACTGTGTCAGTGACTCAATACCAACGGCCTTGTTCCCTCATGTTCCTGACTAAGCCGGGCTAACGCATGCGGACAGGTTGAGTCATGTTGCTGGAGATGCTCCGCTGGCGTGCTGCCTGTCTCTTCACCTCACCGCGGCCTCGTGGATGCATCCTGACATTAGACTATGGAAGTGCTGCGAGTGTCCCTTTCCCCAGTATGACACTAGATGCCAGAGTTCAGGAGCACTGCAGTTGCTGTAGTTTCTCAGGCTAGTTTATTCTACTTGTTGGTGTCGAGCTGCATTTGGGGCTTTTGTGTGAAGGGAGAGGATGCACATGTTTTGTAATTTCTTCTTGTTTCTAACTGCTTTGGCAAACCTGTAAACTCTAGATGATTTAAAGAAAATTAAATTGCCTAAAAATACAACGATTCTTCAAGGAATTGAGACTTGAAGCTCAACTAATAAGATGCTTTCATTGTTGTCACAGTGAAAGGTGAAAACAGATGCAGTTTCTAAAAGGTTGTCTTCCAACATTGCTTTATTTAACTCAGTCCATAATTTGACAAGTTTTCCTCCCCGTGCTGAAGAAAAGAATCCCTCAGCATAATGTGGCCTCTGCCATGTTTCCCCATGAGGTGGGGAGTTTTGAAGTTGTGCCACAGCTTTTCCATCATCTGAATATTGAACAGTCCTTGTGAGATTTTCAAAACGTGGATACTGTTTTAGTACCTAATCCTGCTTCAAATTAATAAAATCAAATTAAGACACACTGATATCTATTGTTATAAAGTAGAAAAACATGGAAACAACTGATATGTGCTTTAAATATTTCACATTTGCCCATTTTTTGTATTGATGTTTGTGACTGATATATTTGTCTTTTTCTTCCATTAACTTTTCTGATGACGCCTTTAAATTAAACTGTTTTAGTTTATTTCACCATTTTGACCAAATGATGTAACATTATAACTGAAGGCTTTATTTGTAATATGCATTGCTCCAGCTGAACTTCCACAGCAGTGCTAGTTGGAAAATAATTTCAGTGGTACAGTGTATAATTATTAAAGGCAAGAACTATATTTTCCTCCTACAATAATTGGGGACAGTACAGTTTGAATTCTGATAAAAATTACATTAATTAAAGTGAAAACCACTAGGTACTTGCTTCATATGTCTAAGAAAACAAGTCTTAGTTAAATAAATAAGTCTTTCAACATCACTGGAGGTGAACAAGGTGCTCATGTCCAAAAACAATTACAGCTGTGCTTCATCTAAAGTTAGTAGCTGAATAATTACTGAATTTATGGCATCGACATGATTGTAGATTAACTCACTCAGTGATCCTCGACCCTGCTCCTCAAATCGCAGTATCCTGCATATTTTAGATATGTCCTTGCTCCACCATTACTGATGCAAATGGTTGAATTTAATCCTCAGCATGCCACCAAGTGCTGAACAAGCCTGTTAATCACCCATTCTCCCAGTCCATCACACCACCACTCATGCAGGGCCATGGGTATTTGACGGCAGAAGGTAATCTACCCGTATAATAATACCGCGACCAGAACAGAATTTTTAAAGTTTGATAAAACTGATCAGCGATAGAAAAGCTTTTGTTTCTTTTAAAGGTCCTTTAAATAGGAGGTTAGTTTCCTTACATCCGAGACTTACTCCAAGACAAATTTTAGTTATTTCTGCCACTATTTACTCAGCAATAAAACATAATATTTTCTAAAATAAGAGCTAAATCACTGGTGGTGTCACTATGATGGATTCTGAAAACATACAGTCCTCTGGACCATCGGAGTATTGTCTAAAAACTAAACTCAATCAGGATCCAAACTCAAAGTACACCTTACAAACACTTCAGTTAGATCATGCTGTAGCAATTAGATAATGTACAAAGCTACATTGCATTATTGTTTGGCAGTAATATAAGCATGAGAGATGATGAAAACCCACTCAGACAAGAGATTACAAAATGTCGACACCGCATGGTGCCATTGGCCAACTCTGAACGTGACGGTGACATTATGCAAGCATTTACCCCCTGCCATTAGTAAATTATTTGGTTTGTTCCTAGAAAAGACCCATTACAGACTCTAAAGCAGCGGGACATCCTTTACACTGTGATACAATGGATCTTTAAAGTTTTCTCCTCCTCTTAGCTTAACACCTTCAGAATTAAACCCACTTTACATTCAGACCGCGGCATCACCGCCCATCTTTCCCTAAAGGAGTCACACTTGCTGGTGCATAAATATAGTCTGCTTTTCTCACTCTGTTTCTGGTCTTTGTCTGAGCAAGAGATGGATGAGCAGCTGTCTGCTTGCTAAACCAAGTAAATCACTAGGATCAGGATGTATTACTATATGCTGTTCTGTTCAAAATAACAGTAGTTTGTTTAAAAATGTGGATAAAACTCAACATGCTTGTAATAGCTTTTATTTCCATACCTGGAAATGCATTGTGAACTACTCTAAAGAGAACATGATGAATGATTAATCTGATTTGTTCTCGCTATACTGAAAGAAAATCTAAATTTTTCCTCTAAAACACCAACATTTACAGAATAAACTGAACAGTTCTTAAAGATTTTAGTCTTTAAACCGCTGCTTATCAGAATAGAGTGACATACATTTTTTTTATTATTTCTTGGTTAAAATTCAGAACCGGCATGTTTAATGTCCCCTCACGAGTTTCCTATTGGATTAAATTCTGGGCTGCTCACTCCATAAAGTTCATCTCGGTCTCATTGTTGAATTTGTGGCAAAATATATAAAAATGCGGAATAAAGGTCTGCTTGAAGCATAATTTTGCCTTTTAAGTTTTCTTGAACATAATATTAAAGTCTAACGACCTGGAAACTTTTGAGAATCTAGTTTTGGGGATTTTTAATTGAGGTCATTCCCAGCTCTTAAGGAAAGTAGGGGACATTAAATCCAAATGTGCCACATTCAGGGTTCCTATTGGGGAATCCCATGTGTGTCACCGTGGCGACAGAGGACCCTTTGGTGGACAGCGATGGTGATTGAAGCCGTCAAGCGGAAAAAGCAAAGAAGCAAAGAAAGATTTATGTGTGACAAAAAAGCAAAACCATAACACATCTGTGGAGCAGTATGGTGGGGGGGATTAAGTTGGGTTTTTTTAAAGCAGGTATATGTGTGTATGTAGCTATGAATAAAAAAGGCCTTGTTTGTGGAATTGTGTGATTTATGCTTCCAGTCTTATTATGCATTCCTCCATGTGATTTTTGTCTTCTCTGTATGTGTCCAAGCTCAGATGACTGCCCCCGCATGCCTCAGCCCAAGTCAGCTTGCATTAACGCAGCAGCGTCTTGATTAAAAACAGCAAGCAGACCAAAGATGGCTTCAGATGGAGCCAAGTGAGCCACATAGACTGGTTGATCCTCTGTGCCAGAATGATGCAGCCATACCTGCCTGTGGGCCTGAATTTTCATATCCAGGCTCTCAATGTGGACAACAGCAAGGACATCATTCACATGTGTCCACTAAATTCAGCTGTGTGTTTTCCTGAAGAGCCGTCACTTTCACATCCTCCTGTTGGAAACAATTACTGAAGAATGCCCTGTCCTTAGCAGACATAAAAGTTGACTGAAGGTTGATGTGCTTTATGTTAAGAGAGATGAACTAATTTGTCAGCTGAGGTTCATAAAGCTCTGATGAGGTTAGGAATGTTGCAAATAAGAATAACAGGGATGGAGTGCAGTTTCACACAACAGGCAAAGAACAACCAATATCTTAGTAGAATTTTACATTTATGAATTATTTTGTTCACTTTTGTGACATCAAACTCACTAGTTTGTGCTATTTAGCATAGGTAAACATGTACTTTTTTGGACCATTGGATTTTACACACATTCATTTCTAGTGCTTATTAGATTAAAAAAATACTGTGGAAATAAGATTTTAAATGGTCATCATTTTGGTAAGCTTTTTTCTTGCACATCTCAACCGCAAAAGCTAAAACCATTTGTGTACGTTTTACATTTTTGTAGGTGGAAAAACGCCGGCCACTAGGGGGAGCACCTCACGTTTTAGCTTCAACTTCCAAGTTTTCTTTGGGTGTCCAGCATTAACACACAAAATTTTGTTAAAACACAACAACAACCAAATGCACGGAGACATTTTTTACAGTGGTGTGGTCTGTTATATTTAAGTTACACATATGAGATTACAAACATTTTAGTTACAAGTGTGCAAAAACAAAATTACAGATTTTTACTTCAACAGAGAACTTATGAAGTGTAAGAAAATACAGTGATAAATGTGAAATCTGTTAATTCCTACTGATCAGTGAGGGAAAAAAATGGATTGTCAATTACATTCTGTCAAATATACCATCATTATACAATCATTACATGTTCTGTATGCATCACCTTGAAGTTTCTTTGCTCTTTAATATAATTTCCACTTTAAAAACATACTTTTGGTGAGGGGCTAGCACCAACATTTAGCTAAAAATATAAAGTGAGTTAGTGCCAAATTAATGACAACTTAAAATCTGGATTAAAAGGTAGCAGCTATTAAAAGATACTTTTATTTTCAAATGAAAACATCATCTACTGTCCAATTTGAATAATTAAACATGTTTTACAAAGTGGGTAAACTTTTTGGTTGTTTTGCATTCATAGCAAAATTATTTTTATGCTAAGCTTAAGAGATTCTACTTCATCAACTTCACTGTTTAGTCTTGCTGAGAAAAGCCAGAACAAACTGCATTCTTTACACTAAGCCCTATTTGTCAGAGAGTTTTTCTAGGTCTGTGTTAACTGTCAACATGAAGCGCCACACTGCTGCGCTGTTAGTGGTAGGTGCTGTGAAACTAATTTCACAGAAAACCGCATCAGTACTTTCGACTTGCCTTTACTTGACTTTAATTGCAGCTTCACATTTTAGACTTGTTCTTCTCATCCTCCTCCGTTTCCTTTGTTAGGACAACAGCAGCTTGGCCGCGTAGAGCAGCATTCCACTCAGACCGGCGGTGGCAGCTACGGCGATCACCCTCACTAAGAGGAAGTCCATGGAGTCCTCCAGCTTCGTGTGGAGCCGCAGGACCTGCCTGTGGGTGTCCTCTCGGCTGCCTGAGTTTTCAATGACGTGGTTCGCCAAGCCGCGCTTCTCGTTGAGCGGCATCTGCGCTGCCACGCGCTGCTCGGCCTGCTCCTGGGTCAGGTTGTCCCTCTGCATGAGGCGCTGGAGCTGGGTCGCAGGGTCACTGTAGAGGGTTACAGATTTCCTCTTAAAGATCATTCCCATTTCTGCTTTTGCCACAAAATGTTTAAGAGCAAACAAACAACCTGATATCCAATAAAGATAAGCTGATTAGATACAAAAGAAATTCTTAATTTTACACACTTGAATTTAAAACTGTAAACCTCTCTCGCTACGTCTGCTATTAGCTGAGGTTCCATTACAAATATGCGCAAAACTGTTGATATTTTGCTAATGTTGGGGCGTCTCTAGATTTGGACAGCCTGCGTCACATTGGTGTAACTTCAACAGGCTTCAAATGTGGTGCGTCTCTGATTTTGGACACACCCCCTAATTGTGTCTCCTGAAATTTAAACCCACCTTTCCAAAACTTTTGAATGCTGTTTATCACTGATAATTTATAAACTGAAGGTGATTTAGAACAAACAGCATGTTGTTAGAGATATACATGTTATTTTAATAAATAAATGAAAACTGCCTTTTGTGTTAACTCAAAAAGTTTGATGATCTGAAATATTTAGGTTCAACAAAACAGCGAGCAAGAGCTTACGGCACAGGACCAGGACGTCTAACGACGGGTGTAATGTGATTGTTAAATTCAAACCTTAAAATATCTGAAGCTTTCTAATATGAAGCCAGTATAGGAGTGATCTTACCAGTAAACTACCACGGTGTGGTTCAAAAACTTGGTGAGACGTCTGGTTTCAAACAGGAGGGGAACATCCAAGACCACATATCGGTAGCCTGGGGAGTCATTATGGATCAGAAATTATTAATATAAGCACATTTCCACTCTGAATGCAAACCAGAGCAGAGTACAGCAAGATACTAGTAAATCTGGATGATTCAAGTAAAAAATTTAAAAAAAGAAGAAATTTCATAAGTCTGTTCTTCTGAATTAGAATATTAATTTAGAGTAATAAAATCAATAAACTAATTTTTATTACAAAAATGTTTTGTCTTGGTCTCCACATGCTGCTGATTTGACAGTTTTCCAACAGTCAATCATTGACACAGTAAACAATGAGGGTAAGCCATAAAATTAGCTGCTCACCGAGTGCTCTATAGAAGCTTTTTACTGGAAAGTTCAGTGGAAGAACTTTCAGAAGAAACAAGCACCACAAATAAAAAGGGCAGTGTGACTTTTTTTTTTTTTTTTGTCTGGTTAAAGTCAATTTTGCATTTCATGTGGAAATCAGGGTTCCAGAGTTTGGTTGAGGAGCGAAGAGACACAAAATAAAAGCTGTTTTAGGTCCAGTGTGACGTTTCTACAGTCAGTGAAGATTTTAGGAGGCATGTCAAGCGCTGGTGTTGATCCGCGGCAGCTTATTAGACGTCTCACAGGAGACTTTAGAGCACTTCATTGCTCCCTCTCCTGATAAACTTAATGAAGATCCTGATTTTATTTTCCAACTGAACTCATCTGTTCCAACCGCCAAATATCAGCTTTAATCACCACGGTATCACGGCTTAATTGGACAGCATTCTGACTGGACTTGAACCCCACTGAGAGTCAACAGAGCTTTGTCGAAATGAAGCTGAGCGACACCAGAGGTGACACACTTCATGCAGACAGAGACCTGATCAGGTACTCGGAGCGTTTACGTCACATAATGTGAAAAAACTTTTCAATAATTTCTGTTTTCTTTTTTTTTAAGATGTGTTATGTCATTCTCATGTTTTTAGATAAACAGGATTTTCAGAAAAGGTGTCAGCACAGTTATTCCTTAAATGAAAACCAGCAACAAAAAGCAAGCAACACGTCACAAACAGTAAATGCTTTAGGCACCTGTTTATTATTCAGACATAAACAGAGCAGCAATAAGTATTTTTATTTTATAAAGATTTAGTTTTTTTCCCCCCTTTACGTATAGTTTTCAAATGCATCTTATTTTTTAACTCACAGGCAGCTGACATTTCTGGAAGCTGCCTGTAAGAAATGAGGTTTTACGTATTCATTAGCTGGTAGTCAGGATCATCAAAATGCTCAGAAAAAAACACTAGAAATGCACCACTCTGTAACATCTGAGATATACATATTTTAGATGTATATCTCTAAAATATAGACATTTTAAGGCAATTTACATATATATTCTAATTTATATAGATGCATCTGTACAGTGATTTATTTATTTTTGTTTGTAAATTCCAAAATGAGACACAAACCATCCTCACCTCTCAGGAAGTAGAATATGATCTCTTTGAGCATCGCTTTGTGAATCTCGGGGTGTGTGATGGAGTTCAGCAGCCTCCTCTTCTCTTCATGGGCAAAGATAATTTGGCCGAGCTTCTGCCGGTCAATCTGCCCGTTCTCCAGCAGAACCTCGTGCCCAAAGTGGTAGACGATCCGGGAGTAGGCAGGAGTGTGTGGCTCCACGACTGATATAAAGGACGAGGATGAAACTTTTGGTCATGCTGTCACAAGATTAATCAGGTAAAACAGCTCATTTATTACATACATGCTTAAAATATTAAAGCAATAACCAGAGTGGTAAATTAAACATGAGCGGTAGCAGAGTAAACACTACATGGGTGGGATTTTATACAATTTTGCAACAGATTCATCACTTGCTTGTAATTATATAATTTGCATAATCCCTCATTTTATTTCATACACACAGCAACACACTCCTCTCCCACTTCTGTGACCTTTATAATCTTCTCTACGTAACTAAGACATCATCCCTGGAGTCAGCGGAGACATCCTTCATGACTCATAACGCTCTCTCCAAGCATTTGTCTTAATGAATTCATTTTATTTGAGAGAAAGTTGCCTGAAGAAGACTTCCAGAGGATGACACGATCGGTTGATATTGAGCAAACAGAGCATGAGACACTGATTCTACCTTTCCTGGCCACCACATCTGCATCTATAATTGGGCAGCCGAGCTCCCGTAGCATTGAGGAAACCGCGCTTTTCCCCGAGGCGATCCCCCCTGTCAGTCCCACCAGGAACATCCTGAGGAACACATACAGAAAGGTGAATTCACGATTAACAACAATCTGCTGTTTTCTTCTGGCAATTTTGAAATGAAACCAATAAAATTAATTTAAACATAAAAGAGACATTAATGGTTAGGTTAATACTTAAATGGATTGCAGATTGCATCCAACTGTTCAGAAATAAAACAGAAAAAAACCCCAGAAACTACACCAGGGTAAAGATGTAGCACATTGCCTTGAACGCAGCCTCTCATTTGTGAAATATGGTGGTGGTAGCGTCATGCTGTGGGAATGCTTTTATTCATCAGTGATAGTGAAGGAAACATGTAAATATTACCTTGAAAGCCTTTTAAATGACCTAAAGAAATTGACATTTTGAAAATCTAGGCCCTCATAGGCATCTTAATTTATGAGAAATTGAGAGGCTGGATGGGAAAATAATTATAAATACCAGATTTTTAAAAATGTAACATGTTAACATGCATTGTACTGTAAAAACACAGGACTTCAAGTAAGTGGAAAACAGAAAGTACCTAAAAAGAATATCAGTACTTCAACATAGTTTTACTCAGATAAAAGTACAAAATTATCCATCCAAGAAATTATTCAAATTCAAATTCAAATTTTTACTATATCAGACAAAAAAAAAATCCTCAAAATACCAACATATCTGTTTTCAGTGTCTATTCAACACGCCCCCTGATGAAAAAGAAGAGAACCACATATTAAGTACCATGTCGCTTCTGATTAACTGGCTAACTGGTTTCACTGGTTCAAACATTGTTATAAACCAAGTTAATCTCGAGTGAACACGAAGTTAAAACCGTGAAGAATCTGAACTGCTCAGAGAGACTACACGCTTTCTCAATGATTGCTTACAGAGCCATTGATAATAAATCACAACCGTTAAGTCAGTCAATGTGTCTCATTCTTTTTAATATTTACCTTTTTCAAAGTTAGAGAATCGTCAAATCAGTTGAGGTACAGTAGAAATCCGGGGAGGGTCACGGTGCTGCAGCATTAAAAACAGCCAGGAATGCTAACAGGCTAACGTTAGCAACAGTGTTTATCAGGTTAAAACTACCACAAACATCCGACCAAACGACACAGTCGTCATTTTAAAAATAGTGCAGTCGGAGCTGAAGACAAACAAACAGGTTGGAGGCAAATCTGTAGCGTGATACCGCTGGTTTTATATTCTAACTTGCACCCTATTTAGTGCTAGCAATGTAGCATATTAGTTTTCCCAGGGCAACCTAAATATGACCCCGGGCTTTCTTCCTGTATCAATATTAGTTCCGCCTGTCCTAATATTGAGGCGCTTGTTCTTAAATAAATTAAAATAATATTTATACCTTAGCTTTTAGGGTATATTAAGAATTTGTAGATTAAACGCAAAACATTAATAAGATTAGCTTAATTATAAGGAAAGAACAGTTTTATAGACTAAAAAGGGGGGATTATTATATATTTTCATGGCACATAATGATAATTTACAGCACAATTAAACAACTATGTTATCTGCAGCTGTTATAAAATGGCTGTACATACGAAACATGAACTCTGACTTTGCAATTTCACGTATGGAATTATCCTCTGTCTCTTTAAGAAGCTCCTACTGCCACGCCTATTTCATCACAATAATAATCACAATGGACTGAGAAGTAGTGATATGACGAAGTCTGTGGACTGCAGTTCCACCAGGTACTTGCTAACTGATGTCACATAAAATAAACTAAATGCATAAATAATTATATATCCTCTAAGTGTAAAAATGCCAAAAAAAACATTTTTATTAGTTCCAGAAAAATTTATTATAATCTTCTTTTGGATGACTTAAATAACTGAAGTTAGGTTTCTATTCTGGATTTAGTTCATTAATCAAAATTGTAAAAAGGCTATTGACAGCATCATAAATGTAAGAACATACCTTTCCATTTTGCTTAAAGTGGGGAAAAAATAGATCATATTATATTTTTCTGTCAAATTCTTGTGTCAATACCCTCAAACTGTGGTATTTTTACTCAAGATGATCATACTGCAGGAATTTCATTGTCCAATGCCTCTTTTTGCTTCATAAACAGTGTAATAACACAGTACTTGAAGGAAATTTTGCAGTGCAAGTTGAATTTCTTGGAGGATTACTTTAAATTATTTTTAAATTATCTTCTCTAAAATAGAAAAACTGAAAACAAGAATTACCTCAATGGTATGTTTAATTTGAAGCAAAGCCTATGCTTGCGCAAATAAAAACAACAGTAAGAAAAATGAAACCCATTTCCTGAAAAGAAAACAAAAATATTTTAAATTAACAAAATTAAATCCTGCAATTCAGTCATTGTCCCGGAAAACAGAAAGTTAATCCTCTTGTTTCTGCTCCACGGTTTGCTTTGGAATCTCAGAGGAACCAGATGGAGAAGATGCATTGTAGGAGTGTTTGGATTTTTTCCCTCTGTGGATCGTTTCATCTCCGTTCTCTCCTTCCTCTCGCTCCAGTCTTCCTCTCTTAACAAAGTGGTTTATTCTGGACTCCAGGCTCTCGCAGCATGGACGCTCCAGCAGCGGTCGGTAATTTTTCTGCCTGCTGCCTTCCACCAGCCAGCAGTGGTTGGAAGAAACACCACCTGTGGATTGAGAGCAGGAACCCAATTTGCACATGACTCAATATCGTTTCATTGGATTCATTTGGACTTTGTTAAAAAGACTCCGTGTTTTTCCTCTTTTCATTTTTAAAGCTGGTTCTGTTGACAACAGTATTTTTGCAGAAGTATTTTTGACTGTTGAGCTTTTTCATATTTTCATCATTTCACAATACAAAAAAAAAAAACTTCATAATAAAGTTTTTTGTTGCCAAGTGTCTGCAAATTGTACACACCAAGAGACTTAAAATTCTTGCCCTTCCTTCCCCCCCCAAAATTCTTTTGCTCTAAATATCTTCCATGCAGAAGAAAAAGCATGTGATCCACAGAGGCAATTAGTTATAATGCGTTTTATCTAAGAGTATCAAAATAAAGGGAGCTGACAACTAAAGCACGCAAACCTATTCAGAATTTCATTTGTACAAAACCAGCATGGCCCCTCAAAAAAACAACATCCTTCTTTCACTTCATAATAATGTGCTACTTTGAGTTGGTTCATCACACAAAATCTCAATAAAACACATTGAGGTTTATAGTTATAATGTAAAAATGTAGAACATTCAAAGGGTGAAAACACTTTATACCAAGCACTGTATATGGAAGAACACAGCAGGATTTCAGTTTCAAAACCCATTGATGGGAACAATAAACAGAAAAATAACGATGCATATGCGCTGTTAATAACTCAGCTAAACTGGTAACATGTTCCTATAAAATGCTAAGTATTTTTCTAATGTTTCAAGGGTCTAAAGAACAGTTTCTAATATTCATAAATTTTTTGATAACACCTGCAAGCTTGCAACTGTCCAAACCATAATTTGGGTGCATTATTATCTTGTTTTCATTAAAATATTGACATGCATTCACACTATCAGTGGGATTTCATTAGACCAGAATCTAGCAAGTAGTTTTTGATCTCCATGTCTGTTTGTTTAGCTGCAGCTGCATCAAAAAAAGCGTCAACATTTTTTTTTGTTGTTTTGTTTTTTAGGAGTTTGTTCCCCCCCCCCCAATTTTTAACACAGAACTCCTCACCTCTCTCCTCCAAACCCCGGATCATCCCGAGCAGAACGTGGGCTTTGACGGCGCTCTGCATCCAGTGTCGCTGTAGTGACGACAGGACGTGGCCAACCTCCTCCCCCTCCTGCTGCCACGTTAAACCATCGAAGTGGCAGTCGTACAGAACCAGAGGGTAGTCCACTGCCATGCTGCAAGCCAGAAGAACAAACCTATGCAAATTATCTCCTGTTAAAAGACGCACTTTATTTGATGCAGAGGAGTGGTGGCTCTACAGCAAGCTCACTGGGTCACAAAGAAGAGGCTCATCCTTCTACCAAGGTTCTCTTCAGGCATGGCTTCAAAGGTTCAGCAGGAAGTTCAAGGATTTTTGTACATTTTTTAAATGTCTCCAGATGAAAAACATCATCTTAGATGGGTTTTATTTATTTATTTCTGTTTTTTTTTCTTACTATCCTACTTAATAAAGGTTAAGGCTATTCTTTTATTCTAAAACATTGGTAGTTTGATGTTGTTTCCACCAGTTCAAAAAAGAAGAGCTTCTGAACTTTTTCTGATGATAAAAAACTCAAGGTACTTCAATAACCTTAATTCTGTTTTGTACCAGCTAAAAGCAACCCAAGTGCCAACAGGTCTCTGTTTTGTCACCTGTATTGGGGCTTTCTGGGTTTTTTCTCAACATCCAGGAGTTGATTGATTATCTCTGGAGCTTCCAGCTTCTGTCCTATCAAAAGAAGCACCGCCATCATGCAACGTACCTGCAGAAGGACATATGGTTAGTTGCAAATTACCCCCTACTTAAAGGGATGCACCGGCTTCTCCTGAGTGTTAAGCTCTTATTACCTGGTGGTAAAGGAAGGCTAATCCTTTGATTTCAAACACAAACAGATCATATTGCTCTGTTCTGGAAACCTGCTGGGGCTGCAAAGGCCTGACTGAGGCCGACAAGATGGTCCTCTCAAACTGCAGGACCCCATTCCCCACGTCCATTTTGCACAGGTTGCGAAAATCATGCGTTCCTTCGTATCTGTTGGTCACCAAAAGATCTTTATATTAGAAAAATTATGGGGTGAAATCAGCATTTATAGTTTTACACTCACCTTTTTGCAGCATTTGCCATCAGCTCTACATCCAATGACCCTCGGGGGAAGTAGTAGCGGTACGTGCGGGACTGGCAGTCGAAGCGCGCACTGAAACCCTGCTCTGCGGCTGCCCAGTCCAAGATCCGAATGTCCTGCGGCAAAACTCTGTTCAGCATCTTCACGTATGGAAGCTCAGAGGTGGAAGCTTTGGATTTGGTGCCGAGATCGAGATTTTCAGGGAGGGTGAAGCCAAGTCCTCCACAAAACTGGGAGGAGCGCAGGTCAATGGTTATAACCTGGGATGTGGAGAGATCAATTATCATTTAGTTAAAGCCCATACAGAAGACATACAGCTGCATTTCAAAAATGATTACCTGCTGAAGTTTTCTATGCCTTGTCGGTTTACAAACACAAACTTTAAAGGAGACCTGTCAGGTTAAATTCACTTTTTGCTGCTGATGCTTTTCAAAGATGTACGGTTGTATAATTGCCCATATGCTTGCAACCATTTTCAGGTGTGAGTGTAAATGTTGAGTTATTTGTAGAACAATCGGAAGAAACATTTTGTGTTTGTCTGTCACATTAAATAAATTGAATAAAGGACGTTTAAAATAAATGAGTTTGTATACCTTTTAGAAGGCATCTGGAGGACATTGAACTCACTTGAGAAAAAGCACTGACTCCTTTATCAGTTCGACCACAGCGGTGATAATTGGAGCTCTGTCGGTCCTGAATCAGCCGTGTCTTCAGCAGCGCTTCAAACAGCCTGGCCTCCACCGTGTTGTCCGTGTTCTCCTGCACAGCGAAGCCTTGGTAGGCCCAGCCCAGGTAAGCCAGCTTCAGAGCCACATGGCGCCGGGGGTGTGAGCTGAAGTCAAAGGGGCGCTTCTTGCCTGACTTCTTCTTGCTGCTCCTGCTGTTCCCATCAGACATCATGAAGTCTGAGCTTTCACTGGGGGGTGAACAGGAATTTATTCCCATGTCTCCTCCAGCATTTTCCTTCAGCTGGGACCTGAGTTTTTCCAGTTCATCTTCCAAGAGCTTTATCCTCTGAATTAAAGAACCATCTGACATGCTGAATAGATATAGATAGATAGATAGATAGATAGATAGATAGATAGATAGATAGATAGATAGATAGATAGATAAATAGATAGATAGACAAAAAACGACTATTAGGCTTCCAAATATTAAACAGATAACATGGAATGTTGGGATTTAGCATGAAGAAAATATAATACTGACATTTAATGTCATTTACTGAGTAAATCAAGTTGGTAGAAAAACCTACTTAAAAGTTCATTCGCAGTTCAGAACTGCTACAAGGCTGCTAGCTTAATATAAAAGGTATAGAAACAGGATTTAAAAAGTGGAACACAAGCTCTAACTTTTACCTCTATAAGTATAAGAATTTACCTTTATGTTCCCGTTAAATCTCCACTTTCCAACAAATCTTTGGCTTGCTGTAACGAGCACGCTACTCCGTGTTGCTGCTAACATGAAGTCGGACAACTTTAGCAAACGGACGTTCAGGCCGCAGAGGATTCTGGGAAGTGTAGTTCACAACGAAACCACCCGAAAAAGGAGTGGGACAGGGAACTGTTTGATGAAACTGAGGTAGGAGATTAAGGTGAGAGTTTTTGATGTTCCAGATCTAAACTTTCATTGTTTAGTCTCCCTGTTTCTGCTGGTTAGAAGCATCCTAAGCGGTGAACCTTTGGCCAAGTTTCAAATTGTTCTTTTTTTAAGATTTGAACTCATTTTCTTCCAATATTGCTCTGCATTTAACTCGGACATCTCCCATCAACTCTGACTTTATTTTGCTAAGTAGGCTAATTCATGAGATGAATGGATTAATTCAAAGAGCCAATGACCTTTAACCTGTACAACCTATTGATTGGAGCTCTGTTCTTAGAAAGAACTAACAGCTAAACAGTTTAAAATTAATATAAAATTTGGATCAGAACATTTTCTTTTTTAGGCTCTTTATTGACTTAAGAGGTTTAAGTAATAATTACATGAAACAAAAATACATATTATTATCAAACAAGTTTATTAGTTTGTTTGTTGATGTGTGAAGATGGTTGTGATGATGAATTAGTCGACATTCTCATAATTTTTGCGTTTAATGTCCAGGCAGAGGCACAGTCCGACTGCCACGCCAAACACCTGCAACGGGTAAAAGATGGATTTAGACGCTGGGAATAAAATAATGTGGCATACCTAAGCAGTTGCTTTAGCTTTTAAAATAACATATCTGTCTTTGAATTTGCTTGAGTAAGAATGAAGTCTGATTTTTGCAGAATCCTACCAGGTAAAATTTACATTTGCTCCATAAATGCAGTGGCTAAACATGTGCTTCTTTCGTGTATTTTCCCAAAGGGAGATGTAAAGCCTGCCTTTGATTCACATTCTGGCTTTTAAGGAATACATTTTTACATAATTTAAGGCTTCTGACATCTTATTAAAACTTTATAAGCAGTTTACCTCTGTGATTCCAAGAGCAATGCAAACGCCGCCGACCCACACCAGATTCTTCAACAGAAAGAGCTTTATAGCCGAGATACATCCCTGAGGAAGAAGACAGAGTTTAACTGTTTGTCCTCAGAAATGTGGTTAGACTCTTCAGCTGAAATATCTCAGCAGAGCAGACCTTTTTGTGAGCTTTATCCTTGTCATGTCCACAGCCTTCTCTCTTCTCCGGGCAGCAGGAATCTGGCACGGCTTCATGGTTTCCCCAGCCCACACTTCTGGACCAGTCGGTGTAAGTGTCGGCGCCGCAGCAGCTGAACTGCAGCAAAAGTTAAAGTAGAGAAAGGTTAAAAGTTAGAAGTTACATCCTAAATGCCTAAATTATATTTTGTCAGTTTTGAAAAAGAAACAGTCTGCATGCACTCGATTGGTATGAATAACTTCATTACAATTGTGGGGATTTAAAAATACATTTGAACAAAAAATGGATGCACAAGTTTCAATTTATTCTAATCCTTTCAAAATTGTACACACCCACACACCTGATATTTTGCTAAATATCCCTTGGGAGGAAGCAGTTACAGCTCCTCAGGAAGACCAGTTCTGTGCTGGGATGCCCCTTTGACCCAGTGAATGTGGATGGAGACAAGGAGTCTTGCTAAGATAACATCACTGTTGGACAATGCCCCCCTCCCGGTGCATAAAGCTGTTACTGAACTGAAGAGCTCCTTAGTAATTGTATTTTGCAAAACTGCAATGGAAACACTTTTTCCGCTTCACTCGAGTCATGTGATCAACAGCCGAATTTTACTACGGGTGAGAACAACAAAGAAGACGACAGGAAGTAGTAGGAGGATGAATCTGCATGCTTTTGTTTGTCTGCCACTTTGCTGCTGGTCCCGCAGTGAGGGACAATAAAGGTCATTTCTATTCTGTTTCTCCCAGTGTTGTTGATCACCTTTTCCTGAATCCTGTTGATGGCGTGTCTGTCCTTTGGGCTGTATTCGTAGATCGCGGCCCGAGCTTGGGTGTTGATCCCGCTGTTCATCTGCAGAAGGGCAGTCTGCAGAAAAAATCAGAGATCAACATAAGCCCATGATGGCACAAGCACTTAGTTTTATTTAAGGTACTATCATGTTTTTTATATAATATGATATTAAAGATATCTTCAGATTCATCCTTCAGTTTTTTTTATTTTGATGCAAAAATAATTTCCCAAAGGAAGGATTAAAGTGCCTCACCCTGCTGCGAAATATATAAAAAGCAGCTCCTGTAAATATCTCCAAAAGGACGATGATTATCAGGATGCAGATGAACTAATCCACAAAGAAACAGAGAAAAATTAATTGTCTTTTTAGATCAACTTGAGTCGCATTTAACGAAGAGAGTTTTAAAACTATTTTGGAATATTTGGTACATACACAAGACACCATGGAAGAATTATTCAGGAATGCCCCACAATGTCCCAAAAGGGACACAAGGGTGATGATGGCGCCCACTGCAATGAGGACGATGGCGATTTTGGACAAGCCGCTCCCTGCAAAAGTGCCGATCTGCGAGTAGGTCGAGTACTGGAGAGCTCCGATCGTGATGAGGGCGACCCCAGATCCCTGAAGGACAAAACGAAACACCTAAGAATACTGCGGTTGCAATATTAAGCTGAGCTAATACTCATGATCTAGTAGTCAATTTCTTAATCTATCAAATTTCAATCCGAAAAATTAATTATTTTACCATTTTATTGAGTAATCTATGAAAAAACAGAAGAATCTGAAGATTTCTGCATATTTTTTTAGGATGTATATTGTAGATCTAGAATCAACAATAATCTCAGGAACATTGGAAGAGAAAAATAAGAAATAAAATTTATTGTCATTCTCACTAAGAGCTACTTTCTTGATAAATTAAGCAAAAATAAACGCAAAAATGTTCTTTTGTTCTTCTGAGGGGAGGAGACGTCATGGCTGCCTGATCAGCCAATAAAAACATGACTTGATTTTATTTTCATTTTAATAAAAAAAAAAAATCTTTTTTAGACTGTAACATTTCCTAAAGCTCCAAGAATAAAAATAAATCTTAAGTGTGTTTCTGTCACATTACCTAACCATTCCTTATGCCAAAATATGGCATTTGTGTTAAAACTCTGACTAATCCAAAGTTTTCTCAATTTATGAAGCAGATTATTGAAATTAGATCTGTTTCCATACGCTGTAGTGTTCATAGAAAGACATGGAAGAAGTTTCCCAGAGTCAAACACATCAAGTGAAAAAGAGCCCAGATAAATAGATAACTTATCTGTTAAATTGTAGAAAGTTACACTGAAATCAAAAAGGGTCACAAGCTTACACTCTGTCTTCAAGTTATTCATTTGGGACTTTTTAATTAGGCTTGGTCTGTCCTGTCAGTTTAACTGACTGTGAAGAGAACAAGTAACTATGCTAAATAATTTCAGAATTTTCTTCCCCAGACTTTGTTCATTTATAGAAAACCACGAGACCTGGAATAATATTAAAAAATTTTTATGAGAAATGACAGAAGAGCTCTTCTTTTCAACTTAATCCAAGCGTTTTCATCTTTTTAAGAACTTCCTCAGACAAGTCGATGTCAAGATCTATGCTTCCAGTGCTGTATTTACTAGACATGTGGTGCATTCTCATAATTTTTCCTGTTAAATATGACATGCTTGTCACTTAAAAATGCAGGTCTTTGTTTCTCCCTGCTAACTCGTATCTTTTTTATGATTACTTTGCATATTAATACATTTGACCAGTGCATCTCCTAACGCTATTCTTGAAAAGTACAGTTGTTGGCAGTACTCACCAAGAAGATGACGTTGAAGAAAATGAACCAACATTTGATGCTGCAGAAAGAACACATAGTGAAACAATTAGCTCTATGTTGCCTTGAACTGAAATAACAGAAAAGCTTTAGACGCTCCTCAGTCGACAGCAGCTCACAGTCTCTCTGAGCTGCTCTGTGCGTCTAATCGTTCGGCTGTAAGAAAATGAGAAGCGGCTTGATTACATTTAAACAGACGTATCTGATCAAAAGGCAGGACTCCTTTTAATACATTTGCATTGTAGCATCACACGAGAAGTTGCTCATTTGAAATCTTGCTGATTGTCTTTGTCTGGTGAACAATTTAGGAGAAAAAAATTGTGCACAACTAAGAGCAGAATTACTTCAACTTATTTTTGTCAGGCAGAAGTAAAAAGTAGTTATTCAACTTAGAGCAATAGTAATTTATGGCTGGAGTGACATGATCAGACAGAAATATAAAACTACAAGCACATTCTGGCAGTTTCAAACAACGCAAGAATATTAAAAATTTCATAACAAGGTTCCAATGGAAGAGAAACAGACCCACAGCATAACAGATCCTCTGCTGTACTTATCATGAGGGGGTTTTCCAGTTTTTCATCTTTTCTATCACTTCAGAGCCAGTTTAGAGGGTTTGTTTCTGAAATGCTCAACCTTAATCTGATTTAACCAAAGGAAATGGTTCCTGTTAAAATCCTATCAAACTCCACAAGTTTACATTTGTGATGGCAAATTATTTTTCCCAGGCATGCCTGACAACAACAAATGTGTTGTTACCTAAATTGTTGCCATCTAACATACAGGTACCATCAATTACTAAAATTGCGACCAAATGTCTTGAAATAAATGACTTGTTTTGGATTCTTTGTGACTTTTCTTTATGATCTTGCTTACTTTGCATAGTGTCAAGAAAAAGTCGGGTTCTAATCCAGTCTAATGGCCAGATGTTGGATGTATTACATCATATTTATGAGATTTGATATTATAGAAACTTTGCAATAAATGTATTTTCTTCAGAAAACATGGGATTTTTCTCTCTTTGCCAGAGCTTAAACTCTTTCTCCAGCATTTGGCTCCTGAGCATCTGCAGGAAACCTGGTCCGACTCCACAGTCTGGAAAAGACTTGAGGCCTCCAGCCTGAACACAGCAGTCACCATCTGAATTTGCTCCGGGGATCCCTGGATTTTCTTTGTTCTGCAGATCTTCTTACGCTTCAATCTCCTCCGTGTTTGTTTCCTGATTGTCTCAGAGCTTAAGCCAGGCTCAGTCGCCTGAGAGAGGACCACAACCTCTGGCAAAAGATAAATAAATAAAATCACTTCTCCTGGAGGGAGTTTCTGTCAGTTTTTTTTTACTTTGTAGCAAACAAGCAGAATTACAGCTATAACACAAAGTTGCATTTACCAGCTTAGCATCCTGAATGTAGAAAAGATTGCTCTAAAAACATTTATGCAATTATAATTAATCACACATCTTTTTATTTGATAAAGTACCAGAAACAATCATAAAACAACAATAACCTCACAATTAAGAAACAATATTCTTCATCAGTAAAGTCCCAACATAGTAATACAACACCAGAGAGATCAGCTTTGTATTATCATGCCTTCTTTGGAGTTTCTGTTATTAAATCCCATTTCATTAATCAGTTTTTTTCTGTTGTGTATTTTCTATTTTCAGCATAGATCTTACTTGACATAGAAAAAGTGCTTAAATTTCATGATTTTGTTTTAAATATACCGTTTTTTCCGGACCATAGAGCGCACCTTACTATTTAAAAAAAAACAAACTGGAAACGTACATATATAAGCCGCTGATATCTCCGCCGCTATCGATCTGTACTGCCTGATCGATAGGCTTCAACTTAAAAGCAAGCCGCATGGTTCAAAGCGTGGGGAAAAAGTATCGGCTTATAGTCCTCAAAATGCAGTATTTTGTTACATTACAACTGCAAGCTAAGTATGTTAGTGTGATTTTATGTGGTGGACAAATATGAAGTAGATCATCATTACATGAAGTAATCTTAATTGATACATTGTTTTGAAATAGAAATTTAAGTCCATCTGTGTGTAATTTACTCTCAGCTCTTATGTGACGTCCTCAGATATTTGTTAGAGAACATTGGTGAACAAACAGCATCATGATGACCAAGGAACAGACAGGCGATGGATAAAATTATGGATCGGTTTTGAGAAAATTTGGTTATAAAATAATATTCCATACTTTAAACATCGACAACCAATCAGTAACTCTAGAGGAGTTACAGAAATCCACAACTGGTAGAAAAAACGGTTTCCTATCAACTAGTGAATTACATCAGTCTCCATTTTAAATGTTTATCCTAAACAGATTAGTCCTTAGCTGATTCAGGAATTTGATCCCAAAAAGCAAAGGCCAAATACAAATCTATGTAGAGACTCAATTAATGGCAGCAAAACAAGTGCTTTGTGTAAACTCATGAGATTTTGTCTCATGAGTTCCCAGCTCTTTGAAGTTTTATCAGATTGCATGCATAGAAAATTACACAACAGTTAAAAACAATATCACGTTAGATAGTTGCAGTTTATGCTGCATCAGCTATGACAGTTTTGCAGTTGGCCCCCACCTTCTTCAAATCAGACAAAAATTGGTGTCAAATGTTTGTGTTACGTTTGTCCTGGTTTGTGCAGCAAAAATTTTCGTTTGTGCCGCTTTGGCTTTGATATTAATGAAAGTGCAAAGGTCAAAAGGTCAACCAGCCCCCCCCCACTTTTATGAAATCAAATAAAACAGGTGTCAGTCAACTCGACTACGTTTGTGGTGGTTTGTGCAGCAAAAACAGTGCACAAAACGTAGTAAATTTTGTCTGATTTGAAGAAGGTGGGGCGGGACCAACTTCACTCAGGTCAAAAACCTTGCAGTTCTAAAACCATCCAGGCCGAAAGGTTCTCCACAAGGGGGCGCATTTTGTTCCTGTTCCACCTTGAGTCAATTACCTTGCAGATACAAGGACACATCCCTTCCATAAAGTCTGCTCTTTGTTTCATTGTCTTGGACTGACTGTGAAGTCCCCAAGTGTTGGAGCGAGTTTCTGGAAATGAGACGGATAATGACTTACAGAGAGTCTTTGAAGGACTCCATGAGAACAGGAAGTTAAATCATTACCATAGTTGGAGCACTCAGCGCTCAGAAAGGACCTTCCCACGCTGCAATGCTTTTCCTGTTTGGAATTCCAAAGAATTGGTCAAATCGTTCAAATGTTTTTATGTGATAAGGATAATTTCTGTCACAGCACAAAAAAATCACTCAAATTTGTTTTATTCCTTTATTAGTGATGAAATGAGTGGAGCAGTTTAGTGTAAATTTCAGGATGCACAGACACAAATTTTTCATATTTATCTCCCTGCCACTAAGATCAATAAACTGCAGGATAAATAGATAGATTCTTCATTCAAACTGATCAACAAGATACAAGAAAGACGTAATTGACAAACTTTATGGTAGAACTGTTTTTGATGAATGATCAAAACCTCCTGAAATAAAGACAGAAACAGGGGAAAACTCAAACAACTCACTTTTGAACACGAAAAGAACAGCGGAAGGTTTTTGTATTTATGCGAGATAGTTCCTGGAATTAACATATTTCTCCAGCAGATTTCACTGGGTTTGTTTATGGTGAAGATGTGATTAATGAGGCATCCAGAATTGAGCAGAACCGAGGTTTTACAATGCTGTGCAGAACTGCAGAGACTGATTTCATGTCAGCTTCATCGTTCCTCAGGCTGCTCCATCCATCCATCAGTGTGTTTTGATGCGAGGCGACATGTTTGCGGTCTGAAGTAAATGATGGCCAGCTGCTACATGGTACCACCTACCCCCCCACACACAGCTGGTAGCCTACAAGTTTTCTGGCATGCATTTTTTACTTACACTTTTCTCCAAACATCACATCTATTGGGAAGTAATGCTCAATATTTGCTACTGTATTTTTTGTAGCTAATCACCAGCAAATAGAAATTGTCTGGATTTTTATATGTCATGTTAATTTGAATCAATCAATTACTTATTAAAAACACTTTGTAGTTTATTTTTTGTTTAGTCTTAACACTGTGAACATTAACATATGGAGCTCATGTGGGTTGAAAAATGGCTCCCAGATGGGTTACATAATGGCCTCTTGTCATTCAGCTGTTTTTTGTTCAGCTATTTAATTGTATATTTAAAGATGAGAATGTGAGACTTGAGTGTTATGTAATGTGGAAATAATTTAAGTTTCTCTGGTGTTTGAAGATTTAAATGCTTAAAAGTTGAGGAGAGGAGCAGGAAATAAGATCTTGTATCTTTTACTTGCTCCTTTTCGAACAGATAATGTAACATTGCATGTCAATTGGGCATGATAATTTCTTTTAATTTTTTTCATTCTTGCTTTTGTCTGTTTGAAATAAATAAATAAATGTTGTTTTGGAACAAATAAAGGTAAATGCCAAAAAACTTTAACAGTATTTTTACAGTCAGATTAAGTTGTACCCTCCAATAAATGAAGTGAAAGTAAAATATGTCACTCCTATTTATGCTTTTTAAAACAACACAAAGGCTAATGTATCCTATACTTATTGCATATGTTTGTTTTTTGTAGCAAACACAAACTTCGATGTGTTTTATTGAAATTTTACTAAATATTTGGAGCTAAAGTGATGCTTTTCTCTTGTGTATTATTATTATTATTATTATTATTGAAATAATAAACAGTTAAAATACAGCTCTGGCTGAATATTCAACCGTTATGCAGATGGAAGATAAACTTCTTCTTAAGACTCAAGCCCTCCACTCATTTTCTCATTAATTAAAACCAACTGCAATGCCCCTGCTGAAGAAAAGCAACCCCACAGCATGATAATACTACCACCGTGTTTAACAGTGTTTTGAAAAGGAGCAGTTGGAGTCTTAGTTTTTTGCACATCTTTGCTGTGGAAAAGATTTGTAACATTTTTGGAGCGCACTGCTTACTTGTCTAGGAATAGAATAGAATTTCCCACCTGAGCTGTGGATATCTGCTGCTCCTCCAGAGATACCAGGGGCTTCTCAGCTGCTCCCCTAATTTATTGTAATACAATTTCTCCAGCAAATCACAGCCGCCTTCACAGGATAGCTGGATTTCTATGGAAATTACTAAGTAAAAGGGGGTTAACACAAAAGCACACCACACTTTTCAGATTTTTATTTGCAAAAAAGAAATGATGAGGTCCACAACAATATACATTGAAGTTTGTGGTTGTAATGGGACAAAATGTAAAAAAGTTGAAGGGGTGGGAAAACATCTTCCAGGTTCTATAAACACCATTTGACTACTGAGACTAGATAAAGGTAACCTGTGGCAAACACATGTTCACAACATAACTTACGACACACCTTGAAAGCATCTATTTGAATGTAATTTGCAAAAAGGCCCATTGTTCAATGCAAACCTCTGAGGTCACATCATCCCTGCTCTCCACTTGTATTCATGCGATCAGACTAAAAGAGATTTTAGTTGATATTTTCTAACTACAGGCTTTGAGAGAGTTGCTCTACTGGCTCTTCTTGTTTCCTCACTATGACTCTGTTACAACAGCTCACGTAACGCTTTGTTGTGTGTTTACAGGGAGAAGGGAGGACAAAAAGTACAGTGGCAGAGACAAGCCGACAGCTGAGATTGGATTTGAACGAGGGAACATTTTTAGAGGTAAGTTTGCTCTTAATTCTCTTTTTTTTTCTGCTTCCTTATTCTTTCCCCATCTTGCTGCTATCAGTTTGTCTTCAGGTTGAATGCTTTCCCTCACCCACTCACTTCCTTCTCTTACTCTTCCCGTCCCTTTTTTCAGTACAGAGGGCCAGCGGGGGCTGGACATCTGTGTTTTTGATTGGCCTTCCCGATAAATCTGCCTGTTTCCTGCACATGTACTGAGGGGCAGAGAGAAAACAGAGGCTCTCTCTGAAGATGTGTGAATACAGACAGAGCTGTGAAGTTGCACCTAACTTTCACTTTGGGCTTTTAAAGTGAGGAAGTCAAACCAAAACCCACAGGGGAAAGAGCAGGACTTACAGATGAGCAACAGCTGGTGACATCTTGTTCTGACTGAAAGATGGACAAGGACGATAAGAACCCAAAGACGTATTTGTCCACCTTCCGGCTGGTCCTCAAGCCTCAAAGAGGGAAACAGAAACAGAATGGACTGGACACCACAAACAGGACAATAACAGGAAACAACAAGCTCAGATCTTCATCTGCAACAGGTAAAATCTCAGCCAACTGTAAAAAAAACAGTTAAGTTTTCAAAGCTTTTTTTCTAGCAGCTTGTAATGAAACAATTTTATAATCATCTGTGGACCAAAAGACATTCAAGCTGAAACATCTGTTTGGACATCTACCTATTCAATGACTGAACAAACCCGAAACAAGAATGGCCGGATACTTTTGATTCTATACAAAGAAAAGCTGCAAATTCTACATTGTTTTATAAAAATATAGTAGCTTACTTTAAATTTGGGATCCCACTTATGATTTTAAAACTTGGGGAGAAAAGAAATTCCACTGTATTTTAACTGTTTAGATGTTTTAAGGATTTTAATGATAACATTTTCTAAATTAAAGTCAAATCTTTAAAGACTCAGAGGGAAGCCCAACAGAAATTAGAGCATAATTTCTGGTCTTCCAAAATCACTCTATTATCAAAAAAAAAAAAAAGGGAGCTACCTGCTTAGCACCCTAAGATAAGCAGGTAGCTCTACAGTGGAACAGCTTAGATCGAAGCAGTCATAAATTAGAATGGCCCAGTCAAAGTCCAGACCTACATCCAATTGAGAATCTTTGGTAAGAACATTGATGCTCACAGATGTTCTTCATACAATCTGAAGAAGTTTCCAGATTGGTAAAACTGGTAGAGACATACCCTCAAAAACTTGAGGCTGTAGCTGCTGCAAAAGTTGGCTCTACAAAGTATTCACTCTTTGTGACTAAACATAAAAGTGTGCCACACATTTCAGATTTTTGTTAGTTGAAGATTTTAGTAAATGATGCATCATTTTCTTTCCACTTTGTGCTTTTGGGATACTCTGCAGATGTGTTTGTTGGACCATGAAACACACTCAAGTTTGTGATTATAATGTGATAAATGTGACAAAATTGAAAGTTTCTCAATACTTTTGAAAAGTATCTTAGACCAAATGTTGTAAATCTGCTTCATTCCTGAGTTAACTTAGGAAAAAGTGAGTATCATTCAAATTATAAAATTTTAGTTCACAATCCATAAGGGATCTCTTGCGCATTTTTTTCACATTGCATAACTTGCACATCTGTGAGAGACTTGAACTCTGCTCTGCTTATTACGATACAACAAAATGACAGCCTGCATCTATTACAACGCCAAGAGTTTGGGACTAAAAAGAGACGCCTGGAGTCCAGGCCTATTACTCAAGAGTAAACATTTGGTCGTCTCTGTTCCTAAACATTTACAGAGTCTTCCTAAAAGAAGATTTGACGGTGATAAAACACGTTCACGACCCTACATTTTGCAGGCCCAAATATTTTATATGCTTCCAAAAATGTTGAAAAAAATTTTAGTTAAAATAGTGTTTGTATTTCACAAATCACTAGCACGTTTTAAAAATCAGCTTAATCAGTGCCACATGTGAAAAGGAATTTGTGACTCTTCATTTCTCCAACCCACTAAACTTCCTGCCGGTGTTTTAAGCTTAAAGTAAAAGCAGGTATGTTGAGGATTTTCAGGAAAAAGATGACATGTGACATCCCCCACCCGCATTCTTCAATAAATGTACACAAGCTTTAACAGACTGAAATTCTTCCTTTATCCACCGGTGACCACAACATTGCCCACCCTGTTCCACATTCCAACATCAGTCAATCTGTACATCTGTGCTTTTCAGGAAAAAGCTTGTAAACACCTTGAAAAACTCCCACACTTTAAACACCACCACTAATATTCAATTGGATAACTAATCCAAATGAATATTTACATTAGTTTCAGATTTCTAAATAACCTTTGCAACATTCCAAACATTTTGACCATCTGTTATGGAGGTGTAATCTCTTCAGGCATCTACTTTGCTAGATGTAGAGATCTTTAAGAAATTGATACATTAGGACTCAGATGAGCTGGTTCGTCAGTGAAAAACTAAAAGTAAAGCATGACCGAACATGCTGAAGTATCTACTTTTCTTCAAAGGTGTCAAACAAGGAACAAGTCAGAGTTTGGAAGCACCCAAGTTTAAGGAATCGATCAGGGATTGCTCGGTCTGTGTCGGAGGCGACGTTACATTTCAAGGTGTTATCACAGGAACTCAGCCGTTGAATGTTTCCTGGCTGCACAATGGTGAGTGATGCAATGTTTCAAAATGATACACATCCTCTACAATTATTAGATGTTGATGCACATCCTCTAAAAACTTTTAGTACAATTATACTTTAGTTCTCTAAGTATTAAAAACCTTTGAAAAATCGAACCTTTTGAGTTGAGTATTAGCTGTGTATTCCACATATGTTGAGTGATAAGTGTCGTTAAACTCATTAGCACCTTTAAAAGAAGTTTAACTAAAGACATTTTTGAAATGTATTCTTTAACAATTTTAAGTTGATCATTATCTTTAGCAACTTTGTATGAGTAATCCATGACTTCCTGTTTTCTTGTGGTGCAAATATAACTTGTTAGCTTGTGGCTTTATAAACACTTTCTGAAGTGTTAAAGAAAGTACCTTGTGGCTTCTGAAAAATCTGAAAATAAATCATCATTTGGTCTGTCAGAAGGCTAATAATCCAAAACATATAGCCAAATCTGCACAGAATTGATTCACCAGACACTAAATCTACCATCTTCTGGTCTTTTCTGTCTCCAAAGCTAAATCCTGCAGAAAGCCTCTGAAAAAAGATAGTATGACATTCTGGAGAGACGGTCAAAGATCTCTCTCTCTCGCTCTCTCTCTCTGTGTTTCTCTCTCTCTCTGTTTGTTTTTGTTGAACAACAATTGGAATATTTTCCTGTTGGTAAATGTGATTAAAGTAAGGATGGAATTTTTCTGCATTGTTTAAATTTAACTTATTAGACATATACTTCTTTTTACTTAGGTGTTGGTGTAACTGCAGGTAGAACTTCCCTTGAAAGTAGTGTTGCCCGTCTGACCCTGACTCAGTGTTCAGCCGGACATGCTGGTGAATATACCTGTGTGGCTGAAAACAGTGGCGGAAAGACAACCAGCAGCGCTCTGTTACAAATAACAGGTCAAGGTAAAAACACAAGGACCAGTAGAACCAGTATTAATCAGTACGAGCCTATTGAGGAGAATTATTTACACAATATCCATGTCACTGTGTTTTACAAAAGAGGCCGGAACAAAGGAAATCCCCACATCAAGAAACAATGAGCCGCGCAACAATGTCTCATCGGAATCTTGTGAAAACACTGAAGGGGAAAAGCAACACAAGGAAACAGATCAAGGTAGATTATTAACTTGTTTTTATCATAATTTAAAGTCTAATTGTTTTAAGAACATGAAAAAAATGTCCTTTTATTTTGTTTTATCTTCTTATATGAAATAAATCTTAATAAGCAGTACTCACACGTGGAGACAAACTTTACCCATCTGGTCAGGAAAAATCAAATTCTGGCTGATTGATTCAGTGCTTTGTTTGCTCCTGCAACTAATCATGACTGCTGCTTCCTGATTGGTTGGTTTCTCTTCAAATCCACCTATCATGAGGCCTACCTGTAAGTCCACCTACTTCTTTATTCTCCACAGTTATCAGAGACTGCAGACTCCAAACAAAAGCTCCCCCGACCAAAGGTAAGTGTGACATTTACAAGTAAGCAGCTGAGTTAATTTAGTTTCCATTATTTGATGCCAAATCCTGCTGAAATGTTGGGTATTTTCTTAACTGATTTTATTTTTAATTCAGGTCCTCCAGTGAAGTTTCTAGACCCACCAGAAAAGGTGGAGGTTTGTGTGGGTCAGAAGGCTCGGCTACGCTGTGTCTTCAAGAGCAGCTCTCTTCCTGTGGCCTGCTGCTGGATTTACAACAGAGCCAAAGTAAAACTACTACAGACTCAGATAATTGTGAACCCAAATCTGCGCTTTCAGACTCTAAAACCAACCTTTTCCTTCTTCAGGTGGTGTCAGGAGGTTCTAGGGTGACCGTGAAGAACGAGAAGACCCAAACCAGTTTGGAGGTCTCTGAGGCCGCTCCAGAAGACACGGGCTCGTACACTGTGATTGTACGAAACAGACACGGCTCTGCTCAGCACACGGTGTCGCTCAGTGTCATAGGTGGGATTGGACATCTAATGTTTTACATGATTAAATACAAACATTTGATGAACATTTATACTGTAGAGATGCAGAGAATTCAACAAAAGATTGATGGAAAACATAAAATAGGCCTTTGTCCCCAGTTTTGCTAATCAAACAGCCTGACCTGACTCCAGTGAAGATGTTCTGTTATATCTGGTACTAAGATGTTGGTAGGAAATCATTCTGTAATTGGAGAAGTGGTGTCTTTACGGATAAGGATTGGGTTGAGATCTGGGATATTTGGTCGATTCTAAGCCATCTGCAGAAAGAGGTGTCAGCCATAAAAAAATTATGGTTTATATGAAAAGATGTCCACGATCTGCATCTGTGTGTGTCAAAGTAACATCCATAGCAATGGCAAGACCCACAGCATCATACTGCATGTGATGGCTTGTTTGATACTCCCGGGTACCATGTGCTGCCCAGGTTAGCCGTATTACCGGGAAATTCAAGTGTTGTAAAAGAAAACATTTCATAAGCTAGACCTCCTTCTTATGTTAGTCAAGTTCTGGTGCTTGCCCATTGAGGGCACTTCCAGACTGGTTAGCATATCCACCCTGATTGGTCTCCAGCTGCTTAGCCCCTTGAGCAACAAACAGCAATGCACTCAGGGTTCCAACACTTTTCTACCAGAACGAGTGTCAACTTCTTCTGCAGTTTGAGCTGCAGTAGCTCATCTGTTGGATTGAACCACATGGGTGAACATTTGTGATATCAGTTCCCTACTTTTCCTCCTTCTGACCGCTTCTGATGGATACTAACAAATACAGATTATGGATTTGTTTCAGTGTTTTGTTGAACTAAAGATTTAATGGATTACAGATTACGCAAAAATACATTTTGTATAATAGACATGCATTTTTGGAGGTACTCTGACCCTGACAACCTGCCATCCCAATATTGCTTTTGTCAGATTCACTCAAATCCTTTTTTCTACCCATTTATGCTCAACATTTTAACTTTGAGATGTAAATGTTCATTTGCTGCCACCCCAACGGTGTGATGTATATTTACTTAGACAAATCCTCTTTGCTTTTCAGACCGACCCACTCCTCCATCATCCCAGCCTGTTGCTTCCAGGATCTCGACCCAATCCTTGGTTCTGTCCTGGACGGGCCCCTGCTACGACGGAGGCACAGCTGTGTTGGGTTACATCGTAGAGGCCCTTCAAGACGGTCCCAAAGAGCCTGGAAGCTGGGCTGAAATAAGTAGGTGTAAGAACACCTCGAGCCACATTTGCTCAGGTTTGGAGCCTCTGGGACAGTACAAGTTCAGGGTCAGAGCCTGGAACTTCGCAGGTACCAGCGACCCGAGCCAGGAGTCTCCGTACATTAAGATGGCAACCTCAAGTGAGTGATGTGCTGGTATTGTTGATAGAAGAAGTATCTGTTCAGATTGATAACTCTTTGTTTTTGCTTGAAGAGGGAAACAAAGAGGAGCCTGGCTCCTATGTGACAGTGACTATTGACACCAAACACAAGGTCAAGGATCACTACAATGTGCACGAGAAGCTTGGGTTGTAAGTATGTTTTTTCTTTCTGTTTAACATTAATTCATGTATGAAGGCAACTCATAATGCTGCTTGATCTTGTTATGGAAATTTCATTTATCAAAGAATGACAATCTATTTCAATAATAAGAGAAAGATTCATCTTTGTCTTTAAGTTTCTTTATTCTAAGGCAAAAGTGTTCAAAGACCCGTCTCACTGAACGCATTCACATCACATCGTTATATAGTCACAGCAAGGAAAAGACCCACCCAAAGTCTGATCTTATCTCTACTGCCAGATGGACCACAGAGACAATCCTTACCCCCAGCTCATGAACTATCTCTCACCTCTTGGAGGGGATGACTTTATGGGGAAGAGAGTCAATAAGGATTTCAGGAGAAACTTCTAATTCTTCTTTGTCTGTTACTCATGGGTGCAGGGCCAAGCAAGGGTACAAACTACATTCCACATGTCAGTTCTTTAAGACAATTGCCAGGTTAAGCATTTTACCCAAGAGGTCTTCAGGTCTCTTATACTGTCACAGCTGTGAACAAATCTAAACATTATCTGGAAACTTCTTTAATGGAAAAACACATCTTTCAGAAAACACAGCAGATATAATCAGTAAATAAAGGGTAAAAGGATCATCAGTGCTATCAAAAATGAAATGAGGCTAAAAACGAAATTTTCTATTACAATCTCACTTTTCATTATTCCAGTGGGAAGTTCGGAGAGGTGTACCGAGTGACCAACAAAGAGACTGGCAAAGAGTTTGCAGCCAAGTTCTACCGTGCCCGGACCGCCAAGGCCAAGTCCGAAGCTCGCAAAGAGATTCAAGTGATGAACAAGCTTCACCACCCAAAGATAGTCCAGTGTCAGGCTGCGTATGAAACTCGTCCGGAGTTGGCCATGGTCATGGAGTAGTAAGTAATCTTTATATGGTGATTGCTTCACGTTCACACCACCAGGTGCTTGAGTTGTTTTTGTCTTCCCAGCGTCGCCGGCGGGGAACTCTTTGAACGCATCGTGGACGAAAACTTTGAGCACACAGAACTGACCAGCGCTCGCTACGTGCAGCAGATCCTGGAGGGCATGCAGTACGTGCACAAGCAGAACATCATCCACCTGGACCTCAAACCAGAGAACATCGTCTGCGTGGACACATCCGGCACGCAGATCAAGATTATTGACTTTGGCTTGGCCAGGGAACTAGGTAAATGTGAGCAATACAGTGAAGATGATCTAATAAATACATTTTTAATATCTTTTCTTCAGATAAATGTCAACTTTATATATCACACATAAAACATAGTTTTTAACATATTAAACACTGTCAATTTTTTTTGTATCCTATATATGTGCAACTTTGGAAGAGAACTGCCATGACTGCATGCCAAAGATAAAATCAGGGCGTCTCAAATGCCTAGATTTCTAAAACAGCAGTTATGTCACAACAAGTCTTTTAATAGATGACAGAGTGAAACTATTTCAGGAAAATGGAACGAAAGCACCTTGTTCTCTGTAGAGACGATTAGAGACTCTGTTGTTTAAAATTCATTTTTGGATCAAATCTTAAATTATTCCATTGAAAACGTCTAATACCTAAAAATGGATGTTTAAATCATCTTTATGTTCTTATCATATATACAGTGCCATTGGCAGCGTCTTGTTTTTCTTCAAGAAATGACTCTTATTTAGCCCCATTAATTATTTTTTTCTTCAACTCGGCTTCTCGGTCACTGCTAAAGAAAAGCATCCCTCAATATTAAGCTGAGTTTTTTTTAATGTACATTATAAATAAGCTTGTCTTAAATTCTGCCACATTTTGATCTCTTCTGACCACACCACCTTCTTGATGAAATATTTCTCATCATTTGTCATGTCGATAAATACTTCCTCCTGAGTTTAGGGAGAATGAATACTGTTGCAAAGCGGTGGATGTTAGGGTAGGTCCTAAGATTAGGAATGACTCTTTGTAAATAATTTTTGTTTTGGACTCCTCTCATCCTGTAGAGGAGGGTAAACCTCTGATGGTGATGCAAGGCACTCCAGAGTTCGTTGCTCCCGAGGTGATCAACTACGAGCCTGTCGGATTAGAGACCGACATGTGGAGCATCGGAGTCATCTGCTTCATCCTGTAAGCTGAACTTTGGTGGTGCTCATTTGAATTTGAATGCAGCACTATGTCTTCTTCAAAAACTTGTGGCTCAAAGTGTCTGAATAGATGCAGATTTGGCACCATCTGCTGGTTTTCTCTTAACAGGAGCAGACGCTACTGAGAGAGGACATTATCTTGTGTTATCAGTTTTAAACTACTTACTTTCTTCTAAGTAGAAATGTTGGCCACACGAAAAATAGCTACCCTGCAAGGCGAGCTCGTCTGAACCTGTTTTTCACTGTCTGTGATCCAGGCTCAGTGGAGAATCTCCCTTCCAGGGAAACAACGACGCTGAGACATTTTCTCTGGTGACAGCAGCCAGCTTTGAGTTTGACCCGGAAAGTTTTGAAGACATTTCTGATGAGGCAAAGGACTTTATCAGCTCCCTGTTGAAGAAAGACCAAAGGTTGGTCTGCCTTATGTTTTCTACTGATCACATGTTCAGCTAAAAGGAGTATTTTGCGTTTGATTAAAGAATGAAGGTAAAGATCTGACAATTGTTACTGCTCTGTATCTTCCCATTTTTGCTAAAAGATCTAGGCTGTCGTGCAGAGAGGCCCTTGCCCACTCCTGGATGGCTTCTTTCACCCCTCTGACCCGCAGACACACCAAGTCTCTCAATAAAGAGAAGATGAAGCGCTTCCTTGCCAGACGCAAGTGGAAGGTAGACCCAGAATAGGACAGATGATGCATTTTCTAAAGATGTCTCCTCTGAGGAATTTTTTATTTAAGTTTACAAAAACAAACTCAAAGCCTGGCTGCGAGTAGAGTTGGTCATGAGTCACTATTTCTCCTTTCACCCTACAGAAAACTGGCCAAGCTGTTTTAGCCTTGAACCGGATGGCTAACCTCACCAGCAAGCTGGATTCTCCTAGCAGCTTCTCAGAGGGTAACGGACACAATGCCTTCTTTCGTCCCAGATCTCCTCACAAACGCCAGATGACTCACAGTTGGGGACTGTCACTTCAAGTTTACACTCCTCTGATCACCGTGGCCTTGTTTCTGGTTTGTCGTCCATTCAGAGCCAGTGTGGAGCCATGAGGCAGAGAAGGCCATCCAGTCGCTGGACAAGCAATTGCAGACTGAGCCGCACTTCCAGCAGGCCCTGAAGGACATCACCCTTCACAAGGGAGAGACCGCTCAGCTGACATGCCTGGTTGACGGTACTGACAGAGCGCTGATGCTCTTTATAGATCCAAAATAGGTTCTCAAGGAGCAAAACGACAGAGAATGAGATACTTAGCTGCTATGAATCATGTGTTAGACAGCATTCTTTTTAAGTGGGACTGCATGAAATGAGATTTAGGTTTCCAAATAATCAAACTATGGAAAAACTCAGGGTGGATTTGATGCTGTAAAAGTAAGAACAAAACAAAATCTGGCTTCTTCCATTCTAAAACTGCTCAAATCTAAAGAAAAAAGTCACAGATCCAAAACAGATTTTTAAAAAAGTTAGGCAGCAAAAGCTGTAAGGTACTTAAAAGCTGTAGAATGACACCTTGGTTTGATGCTAAATGTGGATGTCAAAGTTAGCATTCAGAAAGAACTGGGTAATTTTATTTGGGTCAGTATTTTTTTGAAGAGGTTCTCTAAATCTCAGTTTATTTCCCCAAATAATGTCTTTTTGAAACTGGTTCAGATTCTGATAGAGTGGCGTTAATGGAAAGTCAAAGCAGGACCAGAACCTTCCTAAAACAAAACCTCAAAAAGAAAATTCTTAGCACATCTGAAATTTATTAACACAAAACCCTAGTTTTTTTTTTACCTTTAAGACTCCATTTGAACACAAAATTATGTGTTGTAATAAAAATTGTCTTCTGCATAAGTGGCTCAATTATACAGGAACTTTAAAAGTTGTCAGTGATGTATCTTATAGGTGCAAAACATGTTTTTAATGAGCAGCAACAACTGTGACTGAAACCCAGCTATACAATGACAAACAATTTTAAGATAGTTGACATTTACCATGCTAAGAGGCCTGAAGAGTTAGGAAATAAAATGTTGAGTTGTTTTCAATTTCAGTATGAAATCAATTAAACTAATAGATATTTGCCCTGATGCATAAAATCAAGAAACAAAGTTTCTTTTTCAATTTATTTATTGTTTTTTTTCCCCAAATCACAGGTTACCCACAACCTGAAGTGAAGTGGCTTCATAACGAGGAGCCGGTGAGCGACTCGAGCAGAGTGAGGATACAGCAGGATGATGACGGCCTCTGCTCTTTGGTTGTGGCTGATCTGGTGCTCTCCGACTGCGGGATGTACGTGTGCAGAGCCCAAAACAAGCTGGGGGAGGCAATGTGCTCCGCAAAGCTGAAAGTCAAACTGTGAGAGACTGTGCGTTAATAGATCTCTTTTGTTTAGGCTGCTACATGGGACACTTGTTTTATTTTAGAGGACACAAATGGCTGAAGTCATAAATGTGTTGCATGACAGCAGTGCCATTCTGTTAAAAGGAAAGTAACTCACTGCTGGAATTTCACACTTTGTGTTCCTCAGCAAAGTTTGAAATTTTTTTTAAGTACAAGGTAAAACAATGTAAGAGCTGATCTGAATTTTATAAATGGCATTACAGATGCATTTGTATATTACAATACTGTTTACATAAAAGTTTTATAAAAGCACTAAAATAAAGACTCTTAAAGAACACAATCTGGTTCATTAAATGTGTACAACACTTAGAAGGCTTAAAATTTAAAGTTCTGCAGCAAGTTTGCACAAATGAATGAGGAACATTTTACCTAATAGAAAATTTATTTTAGTGTTGTATGATGCAGTAAAATAAACAAAAGCAAAATTGAGATTCAAGAACCAAGAATGCCCAAATTACAGGATTTTACATTTTTTTTGCAAACCTCAATTTATTAAACATTGACTTGTTTAAATATAAACAATTTTTCTGTCACTTCAGACCAAACAGATGCGCTGATTGGATCTCAGAGAATCTCCCCCAAACTTTTTAAAATCAATTTCTCCTTTCTGGAAACTAATTACAAAGTTCAATGAGAGACTTTAAGTAATGCCTATTCATGAAATAAGGATTCATTTACAAATTAGCGTCCACATATTTCTGAACTATACCTTAGTAATTTATAGTATTAACATGAGATGCAGCCAAGAACACATGTTGAAATATGTAATGTTCACTGATCATTTAAAGACAACTCACTGGTTACTCATTTAAAATTGAAATTATCTTTGCTTCCAAGTTGACTTTCTCACATTCATCCTTAAATTAAGCATCTTGGACATAAAATGACACTTTTAAAAACCTCTGCAGAGGCCTAGGCACTGACTTCTTGAAGAAAGTAAGGGAGCCTGCTTGGTTAGCTAGAGATGCATGATGACTGTCCTCATGTTTTGTTTAAGGCAGTGTTTCCTCCGGTGGATTGGTCACTAGCACACACACACACACTTCCTTCTGCGTTTTCTCTCCACAAGTCAAAGCTGATGTGATCCAGAGATATTTTCTATCATCCCTCTGTCTTCGGGATTCTCTTCTGAAGGAGATTCCAAGCTTTAAGTACCTTTTATTAAAAAAAAAAAAAAGAAAAGTCAATTTAAATTATTTGCAACTGCTTCATAAAATTACTGACGTGATGATGAGTGTCTGACCTGTTTCCGGGTGACCTCTGGCTCCCACAGAGTGCTCAGCACTACGTTAGCATGCTTGACTTGTTTGCTGCTTGGCCACTGACTCTGCAGCCTGCGCAGGGCATCTTCTTTGCTGACCCCGTCCCGTTCGGTTATTCTTGTCACAGCCTGGAAAGAATCGGCAAAAAAAATAAAAAAGCGTCAGTTGTTTCATAGCAAAGATAAGTTTAGAAACTCTGGTGCACTCTAGTGGCATTGTTTAAAAGAAACACAAAAAAGGTCACCAAGGTTACCACATGTTAAACCTTAATGCATGAAATGTTCAAACCAAATGTTTAATGGCTTTTGATTCTGGAAAAACACACACTTGAAAAAGTATCTATGCCTCTTGAAATGTTTCCCATTTTGTCGCATGACAACCACAGACTTCAATGTATTTCATAGTGAAATGCAAAGTTTCAACTTCTTCTATAAATCTATAAATCTCTGAAGACAAACTTTTAGCTAAAGTTTTGTTCATCTAGATTCTAAATGTCCAATTTATCTTTTCAAATGGACTCAATCTCAGTCCATTTGGATGTAGAGCTTCTGATCAGAAATCCTAAGTTTTGCCACAGATTCTGAGTTGTACATTTTTGAGAAGAACTGTATATGAAACTGTATTTCAGCTATTAAAGTCTGTATAAGTGCTGCTTCTGTTTGTGTCACTGAGGATGCTGGTAAGAAATCATTACCTCCTCCTCAGGAATGATGATGACCCAAACCTCGTGGACCAGGTCTATCCAGCCGGCCTCCAGAAGAACAGCTCCATCCACCACACAAACCCCCCTACCTAAAAACCAACAAAGAAGAAATTATTTTAGGGACAAGATCATACTGTGGCTGAAAATGTGACAGTGTGTGCAACATGTAATTAAAGTTTGTTGTTGGAATCAAACATTTACATTAACTCTATATATTTAGCATTTTTTGCTCCAGCTTCTCACATTTTTGTTCCAAAGTTTCTGTCAAACCGATTCTAGCAGAAGATCACAGCAAAAGCATGAACCTAAGAATGATTCGGTTTTTAATATAAGGATTCAAGAAAGTAAAAACACAAAAACTAGTTTCACTCAGACAGAAACACCTGAAAGAACTGTGAGCAGCTTAAATAATTAAATACAACACCTTCTTTCCTGGCTTGGTTTATTGCTTGCTTGACCAGAATTGCAATCTCAGGCCACACAATGTCTGTCAGACATTTTAACCGTGCCTAAAAACAAACATCACCCTGAAGTCAGTTATAAAAGAACAACTGCACTTTGCAGACAATTGCGAAGCATCACATCCGGTGTCGAAATACCTGGTTCCCGAACACTTTTGATGCTAAAGCTCGCCGGTTGACGGTTTTATCCTCATTCAGAATTTCTACAAGAAATGAAACAGAGAAAAGGATTAAAGTAACTCTGAAAGCAACATTTCTCCCAAGTTGAATTTTTTTACTTTTAGAAACTCAAATAAGTAAGTAATATCCAAACAAAAATGGAAAGTTTATGACTCATCTGCAAATCTCCTAACATACAACTGAACTATATATATATATATAGATTGAAGCATATATATTTAAATATCACAGTCAAATTTTACACCGAAAATGAAGAACCTGTGGCAAAAGAGAGACAGATGAGAGCTCTCCAACTCTGGAGGAGCTGCAGAGATCCACAGCTCAGGGGGAAGTAGAGAAAGTCATTGTTACTCATCAAACATGTAGAAGGTACTCTAATCAGGCTGAACCACCACTGAAACTTCTGAACTATATGCAAAACAAACATGAAACATGGTGATGACAGCATCATGCTGTGGGAATTCTTGTCAGAAATTATTAGGGGACCTAAAAACAAGGGTCGGACAATAAATCTTACCCTTAAAGACAACATTTCTTTGTCTTTAAAGATTTAATTTGAGGAAGATATGCACATCAATGCACATCTTAGGTTTCCATAATTCAAAGGGATGTTAAGCCACCCAAAGCCTACTAACTTATTTGACAAGCGTGTTTCAAATACGTTTCTAATTCTAATTATTTAGAATTTAGGTCAAGTCACATAAGGGAAATAAAATATATTTTGTGAAAATATTTTCTTCCATTTGTAATTTCTTCCTAAGAAAAGAAACGAGAAAAAAAAAAATCTGAAATCAAATTTGGCATGAAAAAAAATAATAAATCTGATTTCATTATAAGCCATATCACCAGTCAGACTAAATAAATAAAAAACACTCAGAAGGACAACGATACCAAACAATCAACCAGAGCCACTACAAAATACTAATTTGTGTTGTTTGCAATGGGATTTAATATGAACAATCTACAAAGGGAAAGAATATTTTTGCAAATCCCTGTTTTTTTTGTTCCAGTTCAGAATTATGCACTAGTCACATAATGTCACTTAAAAATTGATGTTTGTAGCTGCAATGTGACAAAATGTGAAAACATTCAACAGTACCACATTTTTAAGGTTCTGCTACTACCATATGTATCAGAAAATACTTTTAAAAGGAAATTAGCATCATCACTACATAATTTATGTTTAATAAGCACCATTACTGATACCTGCCAGCTCTAACAAGCCCTGAAAGTAAAGCTAGTCTCTACCTGATCCAAAAACCTGGAGCACTTTCTGATAGCACTGTGCACCGGGCTGGTACACCTCATGACCCAGCTTATCGCAGTCGATCCGAACCGCGCCAAGAACCTCCAGCTGTCGGGCCACGGAGCTCTTTCCACTGCCGCTGCCTCCCGTCAGACCAATCACATAAGGAGCAGGAGGGAGGTGGGGCGAACCCTGACACAAAGGAGGCAAAACAAATCCATGAGATGACAAGAACATTTCAATGAGGCTCCAGCCAGGGGAAGCAAGAACAAAACAAGTCGGGGCTCCTGAAGTCGAGTCAAACAGGTTCCCCACCCTCAGAGGAAACCGTCTGGATGACCAGCAGCAAACAAAGAGATTAGATCACACTCATGCAAACTAAACTCCAGGATTCTGACCTTCATTCTGAAAGTTGTTTCCTCAAACTTTATGTTGGCCACAATAAAAACCAAGCTTAAAAGATTAACTGTCCGAGTTTTCAGCAAAGGATTTAAAACTCAGCTGCTCTTTCTGATATGCCTGCTGTAATTTTTGTTTTGCAGAAAACACAAAAAACAGTTTTTTATTCTTTCAGAGCAGAAAGAAATTTGCTGACTGAGTTTATTGTGATAAAGAAGTAACAGAAAAAGAAAAGGCCCTTCATATTTTGAGATTTCAATGGTCTAAAAACAAAAAAGCCAATTGCAATGGTTAAAAATACTAAAATAAATGAATAAATAAAAGAGATTTACAAAATATTTAAGAAATTAACCAAATTTTTTTCTAAGACAAAATATCTTAAGAAAATTTTTTAAAACAGTCAATGGGTTATGATGCAGTTTACCACCAAGCTGCAAATAGTTACTGCATTTAACTGCATTTTCAAGTTTATTGAAACTTGAAAATGCAAGTTGGAAGGTACATCATCAAATTTTATTTGATGATGTTTTCACAACATCAAATGAAATTTATTGGCGTTAGAACCAATTAACAGGTAAAGAAGTCTGTTCTTTTTGTTTATTTTGTTTTTAGAATTTCTTAATCTCAGTTGCTAATTAGAAACAAAAACAAACATGATAAAGATTTAAGAAAGTCATCTTTAAATCTGATTATACATTATTTTTTTGACCAGGATTTGTAAAAATAAATTGAACTTACTTTAGGAGGGATAAGGAGGGTTCCAAGTAGACGAGAACGTAGACTGGACGAGCTGATCTTCTCCTCCTCAATTTCGTTGCGGTGAGCATCTTTAAGCAGCTGTATCTCATGAAGGACAAGAGGTGGAAGGTCCTAGTTAAAGTAAAAAAATATATATATTACAACCTGCCTCCAGGTGATCTCCAATTTCAGGCTGTTTGTCAGACAAATGCACAATCTATGATGAAATCTGTACAAGTGACCTGCACTGATGTTACCATGACAACGTGTCTGATTTCAGGTTCCCAGCATCTGTTCAGCCTAGAATATTACAATAAAGATCGTACAAAATACTTTAAGTACATCAGGCAACATTGAACTCAGTGAAACGGAACAGCGTACGTTCTCAGCGCGTTTCGTGTTGACAGCCTCGCCGCCCTTTCTCGTTTCCTCGCTGACCACGATGCACTTCAGCAGCGGGTCCACGATGGACACGCCGAAGGGGTCTTCGAGTGGGACGATCTCAACCTGCAGGGACGGTTTGGTGTCCTGCAGAAACTCCTGGAGTCTCTGCACTCGCACAGAGTATGGCTCAATCAGCTCCTTTAGTACTTTTTCTGAAACCAGAGAGAAACCGAAGTCAGCCAGAAGTTCCTCACGTGTAGCGCCTTGCAGAAGTATCCGTTCTCCTTAAAATTTCCCTTATTTTGTCGTGTTCCAGTCACAGATTTCAAGGTACTTTATTGGGATTTTATGTGATAGAAAAACACATGTAGAAACTGAAACCTTTTGGGCTGATAGTTTCGGCTCAGTCAGACTGGATGGAAATAATCTATGAACATCAAATTACAAGTTTGCCACAGATTTCTTTTTTTAATAAAATTTCAGTCTGGATTTTGACTAGGTTAGTCTAACATAAACATGCTTTGACCTGAACCATCCCTGTTCAAAGAATAATCTCCACCTCTTCCACTCTGACCAGTTTTAGTGTCCAAATGTTAAAAAAAAAACATTCCCACAGCATGACGCTTCTGCTACCATATTTCACAAATGGGATGGTATATTCATTACCAGTTAGGCCATTCTTGGCAGATTTTTTGTGCCATAATCATACAATTTAAGAGGTTGGTTTTATCTTCTTTAAGATGTACAATGATTATTGATTTATGACCTAACCCTGATTTAATCTTCTCCACAACTTCCTCCCTGACCGGTCTGCTGTGTTCTTTAGTCTACATGTCGCTGCTTCTTCTGAAAAGTTCTCTTATTTATCTGACGATTAATCCGATAAATCTGTGCAGATTTTTCACTTAACCACACAAGCTAATTTTACACAATATTAGAAATACATTTAAAGATGCAAATAAATAAATAATTCAATTCCTTTTTGAACAATAGAAAGACGTTATTTTCTAATGCTTTATCTCTTTAGAGTACACTTAATCTTTGCTAGGAAAGATATTTCTGCAGCTAAATAAAATACTACTAACTTCAACATGTGAAAAGTTAAACCCTTTCTTCTTGATCTGTTGTTTTTTTATTAACTGATCAATACTTGGGTATCAAAAGTTGCTCAGTAGAAAACTTTTAAACAGGTGAAGCTAAAACTATGACACCTGAAGCATTCTGGGTAAAACATATCACAGACAAAGGTTGGGTTTTTTTTTATTATCTTAAAATCAAAATGTTTTTATTTTTTGTACAGTTTTTGCTCAATTACTGCTATGAATGAGTTTTTCTTTCAGTAAATTACCTTTTTTTGAGACTGTATAACAATTAACAGATTAATGAATTAGTTTACTATTATTTCAATAATCAATTAATCACAATTAATCTGATTAATTGTTTCAGCCCTAGTCATAAAAGCAACTTTAATATCGGATCAGATTTTCATACTGGTGCATCTCTAATAAAAACCGTTAAAAACCAAGTATAATTTATCTTCTGTTTCTCACTTTTTAAAAATGTCTTCTGAGTTGTTCTATCACATAAATTCCCCCAAAATACAATAACATGGTCGTAGCATTCATGAATACTTTTGCAAGGCGCTGCATCATTTTACCGTCAGAGCTTTTCATGAATAAATGTTGTTAAATTCTTAAAAGGACCACTCACTTTTAAGCATTGCTTGGTCGCACACACCAATGACAAACCTTCTGTTGGCCAGGAGACATGAGATGCTGAGCAGCGTCTTATGGGCTCCATGCAGGCGGTCGAACGTTCCTCCTACCACTACATCACTGTACGTTTCCATGGGTTCAGCCTTTTGTTCTTCGTCACTTTCTGGCTCGTCTTCGTTCTCCGGCAGCTTTACTAGTTGCGGATGAAGCAGCACTGATGAGATACCGGGTCTACAGACATAACAGTGACCGGTGTACTTCTCCAGACACTGCTGGACCTGATGGGACTGATGCGGGTCCTGCAGCGCAAAGTCCGTCAGCACCACGTCTGGGGAGTGAAACAGAGGCTGCGGTGTGGGGAAGGGGCAGTTTGGAGTCGCGACCCCGCCGCTGGCAGCCGGTTGAGCGCGAATGTTAGTGAGCAAAACCCGAACATCCAGGTGGCCGCATACATCCGCTGCGTTGTTGTAGAGCCGAGTGATGAGCGTGGACAGGTCGACTACGGGTGGAATGAAAACGGGTCGAGGTTGGGTCCCGCTGGTCAGGTTAAGCCCGGGATGGAGGTGGACGTACAGCGTGCGGTCCACGAGCTGAGCGGCCGAGCTGAGCACTGGAGCGATGCGTAACGGGAGAGTCTGGAGAGGAGATGTCAACACAAGGATGCCTGTGCTGAACATGGACATGGTTGTGTCTGATATCACAGGGATTCCCAGGAGCCTCAGAGGAGAGTCACAGTGAGCTCACTGAGGAAGACAAAAGCGGGATAAAGCACTGTGCTTTAGTTGAGTGGTGGGCCACAAAATTCATTAATATGTAAAAATTTGTTTGTGATTGTTTTTTTCTGCTCAGCAACATTTTCTTTTTTCAAAATCTGTTTAACTTTACAGATTCAAAACATAAAAAGGGCTTCCAACAGTTGCCTTAGAAAAAGGAAAACAATTTCCACATTTTTTGGGGTCATTAATTATTTTCTACTTTGTTGGCTAAAATGTTTACCATTCTTGACTTGTGGTCAGGGGCCAAACAAACTCCTTTCAAGAGCCACAAAAGGCCCCCGGGCCTCACTTTAAGACACCATAGCTTTAGTTTGTATTATTTAAATAAGGCAAAAGCTAATATTGTTACATGACAATACAGTTGAAACCAAAAGTTTATCTACACTGAATAAAAAGACAAGTATATTTTTCTTACTTTCTGAAGTAAAATCAGATCAAACTCACAAAAATTATTTCTATTTGCCACATTAGTTACACTACAAAAACACAAAATCTTACCGAGTAATTTGTGTCTAGTTTCTAGTGCAAATATCTTAGTACACAGGAAATAAGATAAAACTATCGTATAAATAATTGTTCAACAAGATATTGGAACTTGTTTTAAGTTAATAATTTCTAAAAATTGCAGAAAAAGTACTAGTTTCATTACAAGATTAATTCAAGATATTTTTCCCAGGTTAAGAGTGAAACAATCTGCCAGTGGAACTAGTGTTTTTTCTATAATTTTAAGAAATTATTGACTTAAAACAAGCTCCTATATCTTGTTGAAAAGTTACTTATGAGTTAGTTTTGTCTTATTTGAAGTGTACTAAGATATTTGCACTAGAAACTAGACCACAATTACTTGGTAATATTTTGTGTTTTTGCAGTGTAGAGGAAGAGTATGTCAGATATTTATTTATTAATGTCTTTAATAAATAAACATACAGAGTGATTACCAATTATTTAAACAGTGAATTAAAGCCCAAAAATATATCAGAAAGAGAACTGTGGAGCTGCTCAATTCTGGTTCATCATTGGGAATAATATCCAGATGGTTGAAGGTGCAGAGTTCATCTGTTTTCAAATTACTTTTCACCAAATCTCTATGGCTGCAGCGCATTCAATAATATTGTCAGAGGTAAAGAAGGTTCAGTTCCTCCAGGTAAGGAGTGTTTCACTTCGGGACAAATTGCAACCACTGATTGCTCAGTAGTTGCTGACAAACCAACCGGATTGACTGATGAGTGGTGTCATATCATTTCACATGAAAAGCCAGATTACAGTTTGCAAAAGCACACAGGGACAAAGACCTTCATTTCTGGAGACAGAAACTAAAGGAGGATTTTTTTTTTCACCCCTGAAATTGGTTACATTAAAACACAGTGGCAGATAACATTTTAACTCGGAGTTACAATGTCCAAACATCAACCTTAGATGCACTTTAGGAGTGAACAGAGTGGTGCACTTTGTGATTCTGGCAACAGATCAAAATCACAAATTCGTTCAATAATTGCTAATTAACATCAATACTTTCAATCAATACACAAAGCTGTGTGACGATAAATGCACTCACCATTTTCAGTGTCAATTTAATGTAATCTGTTAACAGCTGTGGCAATGAGGTTTCAATTTTAAACAAAAATAATAAAGTAGTTCCCTATATTAGTCCAACTCACAACTAGCTAGCCACATTTAGAGCAACAATCATACTTAGTAAACAACTGCACAAAGAAAACTGAACGTAAAGCAATAGCAGCGAGTTAAATGTGTTCTGTATCTATCATTCATAATTTACAGTGTGCATTTTTTGCTCCAGGAACATGTTAAGGCCCAGAAACACAGCTTTAACTGTCGTTTGTAACTGACAGCTAACTGCAAACACATGCAACTTAGCAGCTACTTACTCGATGAAAAAAGCTAACGAGACGTGAAGAACGGATTAATCGTCACATGCACAGCTGTACACATATTTACTGTGCTGACTGATCATCGGATAACCTTCATTTAAACACACTTTAAGCCAGTTCAAACTCCTCTCCTGTTCTTCACAGCTAGGAGGCACCTTCTGGTTGAAGTTACGGGGTCCGCATCATTTCCACGCAGCCGGAACACCGAGTAGGCGGAGTCTGCAAATTGTTCCTCATAGAGTATTTGTTTTGTCAAACATTAGTGTCGGCATTCAAGTTAAATATTTCTTATAGCTTGCCACTATTCGGTGAAAACATCTCCCCGTATTCAGTAGATAAACTCCTCACAAGCCGCCTCTGATCGAGTCTAGCCGGCTTCCTCACCGGAAATGACAAAAGGAGCAGGTCCCTCAGTTGATTTGTTAAAAGTCACGTGACGTTTCACGAACACGGGTCGCATTCTGTAACAGTCAGCCGGGTGATGGGGCGGGTATATGATGAAGAGGCGAGGCGGACTGGGAGGAATTTAACTCTTAAATTTAGATAAAATGCGTTTTTTTGGCGGCGGCAAAATAACCGCATTAAAATCTAAACGCTATGCTTTTACTTCCTTCCGGTATTCTCATTGTGCTTGCTCAATGACTGTAAGCTTACTGACAGTTACACAAATGACATCTATTTACAACATTCTGTTCTATTTAAGCTTTTCTTTTTGTTCCTACAAGTCGACAAACCTCCTTGGGTGTAGTTGAGGTGGAGTTCAGATGTTTCTTTCAAGGCTGGATGCGCTTGGCAGATGTTGTGGGTGTACTGATTGACTCGCCGGATTAATAATGATGCGCTGGATTAAGAATGATGCGCACCTACAGAATATTTCAGGAAACTACTGAAACGCCCCCGGGAATTGTGGGATATGTAGTAAATTTCAAATTTCTTCAACAAACTATGAATTTATTGGTTTTAAATTACTGGATATGCAACATTAACCATTAAGATATTTGTATTATGTGCTATTTTTCGTGTCACACAATTTTATAGTTGTTTTTTTTTTTTTTTTTTACAGCTATTTGAGAGTAGATGTTAAATAGGTTTTCAGTTTACATGTAATCCTGATCTTATCTTCACACATAAAATTGAAATTTTGCTTTCTCTACAGTTAGTTTACACTGAAGAGTTTAAGTTTTATTTTTCAATTTTTGAAGAACCAAAGGGCGACAGAATGTATTATGGTGGGACTAATTTAACACAAATTTATTCATTAAAAACATTAAGAAAATTGTCCATGCATTAATATTTTCTCCGGGGCAAATTTAGAAAAGTTTGGGATGAGTTTCACATAATTGAAATTTCTGGGTGATTTATTTTCTTTAGCCCAAGGCTCTTGGGAAAGCATTAAGCAAGGGAATTTATGGCAATTACAAATACAAAGTGCCAAATAAAACCGACTCTTGTGGGAGTTTTTTCTTTTAATTGGAAATTTAATAATTTCAGGCAATCCAGTTTTTTTCTTTACAAATATAAAACATAACACACTGTTATCTTGCAGAAGCAGCTTCATTTGGGATGCCCTGGGGGTTAGAGAGGCAGAGATACTGCATATGGCAATAAAAAAAACACACACAGAGAGAGAAAAGAATTGAAGATTCAAGTAAAAATAAACTCCTGGCAATTTTTGGAAATTAAGACACATGTTGGCTTTTGCACTCTAGTGAGAGGAATGCAGATCCTCATAAAAGATGGTTTGATTAATGAAATCTTGATCAAACAGGACTCAGACTCAGACTCACAGAGCAGTGGAGGAAGTGCTGAAAGAGAAAACATTGGTGCAACAGGCAAATAAACTAATTAAACGTCCCTCATTATTATCAGTCAGTATAAGTCTGATTGTTCCAGTGATCCGGGTCCTGCTGTGTCTTATCAAACTATATGCTATAGACACAAAAATCTTCAAAAGAGTTGCCCAAGTAACCTTCATATTCTAAAGCTTTTTTTTCTTATATCAAAGTTTCAACTGACTTTGCATGGCAGGCTTTTGGTGATAAAAACAATGGTTTTTAACATTTCTATGCTTTGCATACAATTTTACTAGCTATCATATTGCATTATTGGAGAGGAAATGCTTTGTTCTATAGGAACTCAACATACAGTAAACTCAAAATACATGTTTCTTTGCCTGCTTACAAAGTGATACACAATTAAAGTAAAAAACATTGCTAGGCAGAATTAACATCAATTATTGTCTTTATATTTAGAAGAAACTGTTTTCTGAATTCACTGCAGCACAAAAGCTGTAAACCCAGTTTTTGGGCTTACAGCTGCTTTATTTATAAATATTTTTTGTAACGCTGTATATAAACCCTGATATATACATAATTACACTATTTCTAAGTGAAATCAGAATGAATAATAGTGTCAACAATAAATTATTACATTCTATATGTGCTAAACATCAAAGCTGTTTCTAATATGATCTGAAGATCTGTGCCTTTCTGTTCCTTAAACTATGAGGCCTCCTTGTGACTCTGGCTATTTGCAGTGATTGTCAACCTGTGCAGTTTTAAAATCCATGTCCTTTCTTAATTTGTGTGCCCACGCTTGTGCGGACGCTTGTTTACATGCTGTCCACGTTTCTGAACTCTGTCTTAGTCTCCTGGGTTTTCGAGCTTGTGGTTTTTCAGCTGTATAATTATTGCTGTTGTTTTTATTGTGGGTGTTTTTTGTTTGTTATTTTTCCTCTGTTATATTTTTCTTACTTTATTTTGTTGTTTCTACTGTTTGCAGCCGGGTATGGATGGATGGGGAGAGGCAGGGGATAGAACAAAAAGAAGGTGAAGGAAGGGGACAGAGGGATGGGGAGAGGGAAGGAGGGGAGAAGAAAAAAGAAAAATAATGCCATGTTTGCTTTGTCCCTGTGTTCAATGTCCTGTTGTTGATGGTTGACTAAATAAAATAATAATTTAAAAAAAACAACTATGATGCCATCTTGTGGATGAGTCTGGTAACAGCAGCTGTATCTGTTTTACGGTCAGGATTCAGGAAGAGACATCCGAGTTATAAACAACTTGTGCGCACCTATTAGAGTTAAACAGCCGAAGGAATGACTCATGACAAAACTCTGCCTCATGGCAACAAAGTTTCAGTTGTAAACCTTATCCCTAAAAACATTGTGACTTTTTAAAACAAATTTTAAAAGTCACCGAAGTGTAATTTTTCTCCCTCGTTTTCCCGGAATGCGCCCACCTATCATAGCCACGCCCACTAGAGCACCTGAGAAGAAGCAGACTCCCTTACGCTGATATTTTACATTTTTCTACCATGATGGTCATCAGAAAACCCATTTTGATCGCTTTTATCCTCCACTTCTGTATTTCTGGGACAGAAAATAAAGGTGAGTGATATTTAAATCATTTTTTGGTTCCTTTCGGAAAAGAGAAGTCGCTTTAATTCTGTATTCCTCTAAGACCGATCGGGTCGTAGAAGTATTTTTATTGTATCTTGTCGGGTTCATTGACAGTCCAGCTTCTGAAAGTATGTTCTACTTTAATCCTTTAGTCGAGTTGTTTTATGGAAGAGATCCAAAGGATCTTGATTGAAATGTTTCCTAATTCAACTGTTCTGGGTGTGTGCTCGGATAGCATTTGCTGTTCAAAATGTTCCTTCGCAGTATTTTACAATGTTTCCTTTCCATCCCCAGAAGATTTCAGTGGGTTTACATCAAAACTGCCCAAATACTCCACTGTAAAACCACAAGTGATCAACAACAGGTGGACAAGGAGCCTCAATGGGACCTCGCAGAAAAAAGAGGTGGGTTCCTGGTGTTAGAAATGTTCTTTAACTAACTTTTTCTGAGTTAATGTAATTACATTATTATTTTTGTTTGTTTGTTTTTGTTTTATTCATATAGACATATGGAGATAAAGTATCTTACACGCTGATGATCAACAACAAAGAGCATATTCTTCATCTGGAGAAGAACAGGTACAAACTCATCATCACTGATATTGATGGCGACAGATGTTCATCTTAATAAAATCAAAACTTTTAAGTTACTTAAGTGATCCAGTTAAGAGTTATGGTACAATCCTACTTATAATAGAGAAAGTGATTTGTTTTAAGGGTGTATGTTTAAGTATGATTAAGGCTTGCACCTAATGAAAACTCAATTCTGCTCATCATGGTTGTTCTTCCTTCCACTCAACTTTCCAAAAGTCTCTGAGGATGCTCAGAGTTCTTTAACGGTTTTAAAAGGTCTTGGGTAATGTTCTAAACATTACCCAAGAAACTGAAATTTGTGTTTTTGATTAGCTGTGAGCCAGATTTTCAAAACAAATAAGCAAACAAAAAACCCCCCACAAGTAACACTTTTTGAATGATAGTACAAAATTTTAAGTTTCACTGGTAATTTATAATCTTCAAAGTGAAATATTTATTTCTTTCTCTTCTACTCAGAGAATTTTTACACCCCAATTTTGTCCAGTATTCTCGGGATGCCAGCGGTAACTACAACACCTCATATCCAAGACAAGATGTGAGTTTTCTGATTGCCCATTCGTCCTTATAAGAATTGCTCTAAGAAAAAAAAGGTGTTAAATTAAATTATTCTAAATTTTCAGGTGAACTGCTACTACCATGGATCTGTGGAGGGATACGAACGTTCAGTGGTTGCGCTCAGCACATGCTCTGGCCTCAGGTTTCCACCTTTGCTTGGATTATTTGCATGCAGAATATTTTACATTCCAATTGAAGTTTATTTATTTCAGTAACTTAATTAATTACAAAAGCACATCGTCAAGCCTTTGTTTTTGTTTGTAGGATGATTTTCTGCTTGTAGTTGTTGAAAACATGATCTTTGTAATTTGAATATTTCATCAGACCGACAAAATAAAATAAAAAAAAAACATAAATGTGAACTTAATGAATAGTGCATTTTTTGCCTGCTTAATGGTTGTTATCTTGAAAAGTTCTTTAAATCTGACGTCTTGTGACCAGCCTCCCTTTTTCTGTTGATTAGAAGCATTTCCACAACATGATAAAAAATCAAATTAACATTTACTTCTACAAAGGAAATAAGACTCTGGAAAAATCATCAAACTTTCAAAAGTATTTGTTTTATTTATATTTTTTAAAATGCTATTTTTAAAATCATCTATACCCGTCCTAAACATTTATTATAGCAGTCAGATCCAATCACTGACATTGAGCTGCTTTTTGCAGTTTTCCACTGGTATTTTGAAGATATATTTTTGTTGATGAGCTCCACATTTCTGAGAAGCAATCGTCCTAATTATTAGCTCCCTCCAAACATTCTCTGTCAGATTCAAGTTGAGGGAATATTAACTCTCTGTTTTTGCAATATTGTGCAGCCATTCCCAGTAGTTTATTGCTACCAACCCATTCTTACTTGATTGCTGAGCCGTTGAACTTCCATGAAATCGGTCTATATCGTTCCTTTAGCCTGCTGTGCTCTGCTTCTCCACAGGGGTGTGATCCTCCTTGAAAATGAGACATTTGGACTCGAGCCCGTTCCGGCATCCACCACCAACGAGCACGCTCTCTACCTCCTGAAAGACTCTCATTCTGAGCCAGTCACCTGCGGGGTCATTAGTGAAGCGACATCAACGCCCAACTATGAACCCTTTGAGCCTGCCCAGTCCATGACTTCTCTACTAAGGGTTCGTCCTACATCTAAATGTTTAAGGTGTAAAATGGAGGCCTTTCTGTCTAAATCCTTTTCCTTTTTGTTTCAACAGAGAAAACGCGCTTTACCTCAAACCAGTTTTGTAGAGTTGGCGCTGGTCGTCGATAACCTCAGGGTGAGTGTTTATGATTTACTTTTTGCTTTATCAGTAAAATAAATCCTGATTTAACCAATAAACTGGTCTGTTGTGATGAAGAGACGGCTGACTCAAATGGTGAAACTCTCAGTTCCTAAAATTATCTACAACCACAAGCTTTGGGTCTTTACTGAAAGAACAAGATTCCAGAAGGCAGCTGAAATGAGTTTCCTCTGCAGGGTGTCTGGGTTTTCCTTATAGGGACTCAGAGTAGAGCTGCTGCTCCTCCGTGTCAAGAGGAGCCAGTTGAGGTGGCTCAGGCATCTGGTTAGGATGCTTCTTGGACACCTTGGTGTTCCAGACACGTCCCTTTGGAAGGGAACCCAAAGAGGGACTATGAGACATGGTAACTATGTCTCATGGCTGGCCTGGAATCGCCTTGGGATGCCCTGCAGGAGCTGGCCCAAGTGGCTAAAGAGAGCAAAGTTTGGGTCTCCCTACCTAGGCTGCTGCCTCTGCGACACAATCCTGGATTAAGTGAACTATGGATAAGATAAGGAGATGGCTAGATAGATGGATTTTCCACACTAAGCTAGAGGAGAATCTGCCACGCCTCGATCTTTTGGACACAGTGACTGTAGTGGGCTATAGTGACACAGAAATATTTCTATCTGTTTGTCATTAGATTAGATCAGTGGTCAGAGTTCTGCAACCTTTAGATGTGTCCTTGTCCTGCACACTTGCATTAAATGGTGAAACTGCCCCACATGCAGTCAAGCTCCATAGAGCTCTCTGCTAATGAGCTTATTTTGTAGCCAGATGTGCTGAAGAAGAGAGACATCGAAAAGTTTTAGGAGACCGACCCTTGAGGATTGGCGCTTGAGACCAATGACTTGGAGAATAATTGTTTAAATAAAAATTTGAGCATGTAGCCTTGAGGCAACAAAACTGAGGCATAGTCAAGCTACTACCAGAGCTGCACCCTGAACCTGCTTGTCTTCTTCTCAATTTAGTTACCAAATCAGCAAACTCATTGCAGAACTTGTTGGTTCTGAGTTCGGGAGGAACAGGTTGTGAGGAACTAGTCATCCTATGAACAATGAGGACCAAGGTCCGGGGATTATTGTGGCTTTTGTTGATTACGTCAGAAAGACAACATAATTTATTTCCTCAAAGGTGATCTTTCACTTTCCGAGAAAACTTTGGTCTCTCTGAATAGGCCCTGATAAGCATACCAAGCATATTAGTCATAACTAAAACAACCACTACAGAGACATTCATCTAAAGCAGCTGTCTCAAAGTCTAGTTCATAAGAGTCGGTGTCCTGCAACTTGTATAGACATTTTGTGTAACATCAGTTCAATATTCTATACTTTTTAACCTATTAATGTAGGTACATGAAATGTTAAGAAATGTGTCCCCTCTAATAAAAAAACATTGTCATTTTTAACAAGACATTGTTTGAAAAATGTTCAAGCGATACACCATAACATTTAAGCCTAATAAATGCATTTAAATGGAAAATTATATGTTTTCTTTGGCCACTCCTCTATAATGTATAAAGTGTATCAGTAAAGAAGGCTGTTTACTTTTTGAACTTCTCCAGTTTGCTAAAATCTCTTTCAAAAATCTTTCTCAGCGTTTGGTGAATGCTTATGTTCATCTGTCATCTTGTTCAGCTTTTCCATCAGAGATTTTGATCTTGGTGTAATATTTCTCTAAGAAATAATTTGGCAGTCATCAATCTTCTTGTAACATAATGAACCTTTAAATATTGCAATTATGTTACTCAGTGTTATGGTAAAAGGCTGAATCAAATGATTATGTACGTTTATTTTATTGTTGAGATTGTGGTTTACTTTTGTTAACATTTGACGTTTTTTAACAGTATAATTACAAGAAACAAAATGAAACAGCAGTCAGAGAGGAGATGGTGCAAATGGCAAACCTACTGGATGGGGTGAGAGTTTCTGCTGTGTTTATAGATATCTTTGTTATTCTTTAATTGCTTTGCACAAGCTTTAGTATCTTTACACTCTTTAAACTAAGAATTGCCTCAATTATACTGACAATCGCTGATGCTAACATAAATTTGCCTCTTTTTTTCCTTCAGTACTTCAAACCCCTCAATATCCGAGTTGTGCTTGTGGGCCTGGAGATTTTTAAGCAAAGTAATCCTTTCAGTGTGGACGGCGGTGCTGGACAGGTGCTGGAAGAGTTTGTTAAATGGAGGAAGAGTACTCTGTTACCAAAGATCAGACATGACATCGGTCAGCTGATTGTGTAAGTAACATCCATCTGTTTTTATTTAGCAGAACAAACCATTAATTTAGGTTTCTGTCTGTGCTTGAGTTTATTAGAGAAGACTTTAACTTTGTTTATTTCTCCATGTGACTGCCAGTGGTCGGACGGAGGTATACGCTGGTGGCATTTTGGGCATGGCCTACGTTGGCACCGTCTGCTCTGTTGCAACCTCCGGAGGAATTAACGTGGTAGGTTCTGCTTTGACACGACGAGCTTTTACAGGAAATCTGATACCGTATGCTTTATTAATGGGAGCCTGCTGACTGTCTCAAGCTCTAAGTGACTCACCAGTGAAACAGGTCTGACTGGAATGCCTCTAACCTCCATGACAAACCTTCTTTCTTTAGGTTGCCACATTCTTTAGATGCTTTTGGCACTCTGATCTACAAGTGATTGTGTGTATATTTATAGCTGTTGCAGAAAGTAATTACACTATTGTTTGATTTAAGGAGTTGGAGTCAAAATGCAAAAACTAACTTTAAAAACTAAGTACACCCACTGACTCAGTGGGTGGTAGTTTATCTGCAGAACTACACAAAGTTATTTTGATAACACCTGATCAGTTTAACATGCCATTATCAAGGAATATTTTTCTAGTCTTGACTTGCATGGTTTCAGTTTTTCAGGGACTGCTTGCATCTATTTCACACAACTTGCTTGGGGTTTTGTTCCAACCTTTTCAGTCAAGTTTGGATTAGTGAGTCCAATGGCTCGGCTTTTTATTTATTTAGCAATTTTGCTTTAGGTTGGTGCTCTTGTTTGCTTAGCTTTCCGCTTCACAGCTTTATTTTGATAAGATTTCATCTCATTGATGGATGGCTTTGCTTTGGAATACTTTGGTTTACTACGGATCTTTTGACTGCTTAAAATCATTTTAGTTGTGCTATGTGACTCCAAAACCAACCCATATCATTAACCTTCCACCACCATGCTACACCATTAGTACACTGTGTTTATGCTGATTTATTGCTCTTGGTATTATACCACTTAAATAAAGCTTTGATTTCATGTTTTTTTATTATTATTATTATTATTATTATTATTATTATTATTATTATTATTATTATTATTATTATATACAAAGCTAGAAACTTAGTTGAATTGCCATTTTTGCATCATAATAAACCTTTTTTTTTTTTTTTTTGCTTTAACACAGATAAAAAATAAAATCCAGTACTTGGAGCAAATTTTTTAGGCAGGCTTCAAGCTTCCATAAACCTTTCTTATCTGATGCATAATAACATAGTCATTTCGAGGCTTTTCACCTTTGCACTTGTTTCCTATGATGGGGCACAGAGACCTAGTTAATGCTCTTCAAAATTGTAAAGACAAGAAGTTATGCAGTTAATGTATTGCCGATGCATTCTGACCTTCATAAACCAGAAAATATAAGCAAGAAAATATCTGGTTGCCTGCTTCAAACGAAACTGAGAAACTGAGCTGCTTAAGGACCCAAATTTATATTGTTAGAAAGTGCAGAGAAGGTGATGGGAAGGGAGGTCAAAAAACTGTCAAAACATTGCTGACTGTGTAGCAAAGAGTAGGTCCTGTGGTCACCCAATGTCCATTATATTTATTTATTTCAAGGCCTTTTCACATCTTTACAAAAAGAGATCACAGTCGTGGAAGGAACCGTACTTGACGTTTTCTATTTGTGCTGTTTTAACGTGCAAAAAAGGTCTACACAGCTTTAACTTCAACTCCTGTTTCACTATTATTAATATATGGTTTTTAATCTGTTTTCAATGTAATCATTTTCATTGTACTGAAGAGTTTTCTTGACAAACATTGATGCTATTGGATGTCCTCCAACTGTGAATTATTTTTTCTTACTATTATTATTACTATTATTATTATTGAGACATGGCATTATAGACATCACTAGAATCATTAACAGTGATTCATCTTAATGTGCCTTACCAAAACCTGGCAACTGCCAAAGCAATGTGTTTTATCCAATTGGCTAAAAAATACTTGTAAAATCCAGTTGTTTTCTCAGTTCTTATGGAAGCAGTAAAATGAACTTTTCTACACTAAGTACAGTGTTAGCCTAGCTTTCCTTAACAAATAAACTCCTATAATATTCTTTTAAATCATATTTATTCAATTTTAAGGACTATGCAAGATCTAAATGTGTTTTTATTGTGAAAGGCATAATCTTACAAACAAACTTTTGCCAGTTCTCTTGCCATGACTGTATGTCAGTATGCTTCAATATGGATCATTTTATTAAAAACCTGTGCAGAAAGCTTTTACCTAAACACCACGCTTTATTTTTATAGTACAGCAACGACAACTTGAATTTTGTTTCCACTGTGGTGGCCCATGAAATGGGGCATAATTTGGGCATGAATCACGACTCCAGTGGCTGCAAATGTAATGGACAAAGCTGCATCATGTCAGGGGGCGCTAGGTAAAACTTTATCCACCTATTGTACTCTATATCTATATTTCTTTCATGGTTATTCATTAAAACAACATAGAAGCTTTTGACATTACTTTGCTTTCACTCTAGCCCACTTTGTTTGTTCAATCCTGTTACTTTGTAGTGGTGACGTCCAGTTCAGTGAATGTAGCGAGCAGGACTTTGAGGCTTTGATTCTCCGTGGGGGAGGCGTGTGTCTTAGAAATCAACCTTCGGCATCGAACGTGATCGGCACGGCTGTATGTGGCAACGGACGCCTGGACAAAGGAGAGGAATGTGACTGTGGCACAAAAGAGGTAAAGAAGTTAGAAAATTGTTCTTTGTTTTTGTTGGACTTCTGGACTTTACTAACTGGTGCACAGAAGTTTTAGTGGAGAGTAACAAATGTGCATACTGTGTGAATTTGACACAGAAACTGTGTAGATGTAGCCTTTTTGAGGACAATAATTCACACATCAAAGTATGTCACTGAATTGAATTTAACTGAAGTAAATAGTGGTTTATAGGTCAAAGTTAGGCCTCCTTCTGACCTATAAAACACTAGAGTTAGGAGTTAAAAATTAACCAGAACATGGGCAGTTTTTCCAGGTTCTTGAATATATGTTCAAAGTTATATTAAACACAGTTCCCATACTGTCTGAGCATGCTCAAAACCTTTATAGGTATCCGAGTAGATATCTTGTTGGCAGTATATTTTGATTCCAAGCATGGCATAGAGGAGTTTCATAACAGTAGATTGTGTAGTTGGGCTCCTGCCAGTGCTTGCTGGCAGCACTTTCAAGTAATAATTCATTGTAACAGCCAGATTCAAGTCACAGCTTGCTTCTGCACTGGCTTCAACTACCGTCACATCGTCACATTAATGTTGATAAAGGAGCAGAATACTTATGTGTAAATATTTACAAAAAATCTGATGTTCTTATGACAATAGAGCTAGCTGTATTTCTGTTTGCTGAGGAATAATGTAGCATGAAACTTAACCTTTGTCCCAATCTTGAAGGGGCCCTCTTATAAAAAAGTAAACTCTATATAGGTGGGATAGGTCTGTATTTACAGAAGATGTGAGTAAACCTCTGACTGAAAACACTGTTTTTCTGTTCTCTTTTTTACAAAGATGCTCATTGTGTTTTTAGTCTTTTGAAGCGTCCTTCTTTGCACAATCACATTCAGAAGACTGAATGTGATTGTGCAAAGCAGTCTTCTGAACAGAACCAACGTTCTTTGTCAGTTTAAGATTTTTAAGTACCTGATTCTGATGCTGCTACCCCATCAGATCATTGCAGACATGTAGAAGAGATGTAGCATCTTGCTGCAAATACTGTAGAACTTAATTTTCCTCCAGAAGTATATTTTACTCTCTCAGATGGCTGCAATTTTGTCTGGAGTCCAGTCTAGTTACTGTATCTGGTTGGACAACAGAGATATGAGATATTTATACTCCTTTGTCATAGCAACATCCTCTTCCACGAGGGAAATAGTGTTTGACCTATTGCTACTTCTCCTCATTTGTATACTGTAATCATCTCTTGTTTTGTTAACATCTAAGATAAGGGGATTGTTTCCACATAGGAAACAAAGAGGTAAAAAAGTTGTTTATACTCAAATTCTTGTCCATCTCTGATTAGTCATCTGAGTATTTCTGCTGAGCAGTGGACTTAGACTTGTTATGCAATTAGGACATGTACAGAGTGAAAATGAATGATGAGAGTATAGTGCTCTGTGGTTCTCCTGTGCTGCTGACACAGAAACACTTAGTCTCATAAACTGTTATCTGACTGTCAATTATTCTTGGGGATCAATAAAGTATTATCTATCTATCTATGAAGGAGATTTTCCACTGTTCTTTTATTTGAGATGTTCTTATTTATTGTGTGCATATTTCAGAGTTAAAATATAGTTCATTTTTTTATGTATAGCATGCTGTTATAGTTTGTTCCTTTTTTATTTCATACAGGAATGTAAGAACGAGTGCTGTGATGCTGCCACCTGCAAATTGACTCGTGGTTCCTATTGTGCTCATGGAAGCTGCTGTGACAAGTGTCAGGTCTGCAAACCGTTTCAGTACAGGTGAAATTTCATCACTTTTGTCCTCGCCATGTCAAAGTGATTCATTTTACTTCCTTGTCTCTGGTAGCTCAAAGTGTCTGGAACTGAGTGCAGAAAGTCAGCCGACGTCTGTGATCTTCCAGAGTATTGTGACGGCAAATCTGGATTTTGCCCTGCAGAATTTTATTTCATGGATGGGCTGCCCTGCAAAAATGATGCAGCCTATTGTTACGAAGGACGCTGCCAGACGTACGATTACCAGTGTTCAAATCTGTTTGGATCAGGTATGTTCTGTTGTAGTCGTTGGAGAAATCAATTTGGTTTATATCATTACTTATGCTGGTCACTTCTCGCTCTATTATTATTTTTGTAAAGAATTAAATGATTGACATATGTTTTGTTCTCTTGTTTAATAACTTAATCTCTCCTCTTGTTGATAATATTTGATACTTTCCTTTTTGAACAGGTGCAAAAAAGGCAGATGATATTTGTTTTCAATATGAAAATGTAAAGGGGAACGTGTTTGGGAACTGTGGCATCACCAGCAATGGAAACTACATCAAATGTACTGTGGCGTAAGTACTTAAAGTTTATACGTTTCAGGTGCGGGTCAGTAAATTAAAATGTCATCCAGAAAATGGTCTTTTCAGCACCATAATTCAAAATCTGCCACATACAACACATTAAAATAATGTTTACTGGGTATTAACATACCATAAGACATACCGGTATGTTATTTCATGTCATGTCTCGCTGCATCAGTGCGGCATGTTTCAGAAGGAATCACCCTGTGTGTGTACTGAGGTGATCAGGAGGCCTGGGTTGCTTTAATAGCAGCTTTAAGCTCATGTGTATATTTGGGCTAGTGTCTCATCTTTTACTAGATTTTTTTTAGGTAATTAGAGATTCCACAGACATTAAAGAAGGGATTTGGTACTTTTAACATTGTGGGAAAGCCGTAAGTATTGCTGAAAAATTAAAACCTCATTGACTTGAAGTTTTCTGGCAGACCGAAGCATGAAGTTCGTCTGACAGACCTGCACCAACAGATGACAGGAACTCGCAGAAGAAACTTAAAGCTAGACTTTATGCAACTCCACTTAACCGTCAATCTCTGGAACATTGACTTCTAAATAAAATGCAAACTTTACTTCACTCTCAAAAGAGTAATTTAGACCATAGAGCAACAGCTGAGGTTTTCTTTTCCTCCCACAGCCCACGTAAAGCACATCTGACGTCTGGTGAAGCAGACACACAGGAACTGTGAAAGCCAATGCTTTGGATATTTATGAAGCACTGATTGTTTCTTTAGGAATGACTGCTTTGAGGCTTACCCTCCTTGTGAAGGTGCTATGGAAATTATTAACAAAAGGGTAGAGAAACTGTTAAGAAATGAGTAAGATCAATCTTTGTCTTTAAATCTTTTATTTCGAAGGCCTGAAGCGTTTGAAGGCTCTGTCACTAAAGGCAGATGAGTAGAGAGGAGCCCAGCAGCACAGCTGCATACATTTAAGTTAAAACCACATCCTATTTTGACTCATATATTGGAAAAGTAAGCACAAGGGGGAAAACTTAATAAAAACAACTTAACAACTTGCACAGACACCTACATTAAAACTTCCTTGCACTCTGTGATTATCACGTATGTCCTCTGACCGCTCAAATGCACATGCTTCTTGCACTACTTGTGCTTAGAAAACCGCTTACATGCATACAAAATAAAACAAACACGTCTGGAAAAATAGAAATGCAGATATTTATACAATTTTTCCACTTCGTTTTTTTTTGTAGGCCATAAATTTTTTTTATGAAAAATCTTTTTCTTTTTTTTTTTAATTGGTCTTAACTATTTATTTATGTGGAAATTGAGATTTTGGTTGTCATCAGCGGGCTATTGATTTCTGCAGTAAGAATTAGATTTTTATTTAAATTACCGAGATGCAAGTAAACTGCAAATCTTGAATAAAATAGAAATTAAGTGACATCTAGTTGAATTAAAAAAAAAATTCTTTGCAGTGACATTAGTATCTCTTTTTCAGGAATGCCAAATGTGGAAAGGTGCAGTGCACTAACGTGGATTTAAACAACCACCCTGTTGGTGCCCAAATCAGCATCGAGATAGTTCAGGGATCCAAATGTATCAATGCAGACTTCAACCTTGGAACCGATGTACTTGATCCGGCTTATGTTAAACCCGGCAGTCCATGTGACAAAGGAAAGGTGAGCCAATAATATTTAAAATGTTCTGTTAAGGAGACAGAAATGAAATGAAATGGCAGGTTAAGTTTGACTGGATGTTTTCGATCCTCTACTTTAGACCTGCGTGGACTTCAAGTGTGTGAACGCGTCAGTTCTGGACCCAAACCTGGGCTGCGATGCACAGACCACCTGCAGTGGACGAGGAGTAAAACAAGCCTTTAACTTTTTATGAACTCTTTTATCAGTCAATATTGAAATGCCAGACACTTCATTGGCTGTTTTTCATTCTCCAGGTGTGTAACGACCAGGGACACTGCCACTGTGACAACGGTTGGGCTCCACCCAACTGCAACACAGCAGGCCGAGGTGGCAGTGTCGACAGCGGTCCTGCTATGATAGGTACATTTAAATTTTTTAAATGTACATGCAAAGTTGTAGAGTCAATTTAAGGTCATTTGCACAGAGTTTTAGTCTACATTTTATTTGGGAATGATTATTATAACAGTTTTGGTTTTTTATTAATTGATTTCAACTATGTTGAGCAACTACTAACCTTAGTAAGGTTAGAAAACAAGAATTTAGTTCACATGTTGCCAAATTTGTAAAATGAATCTCACGTAGTTGCAGAGAAACCCAACACATTTTGTAGTTCATTTCAGTTGGTTGGTTTCTCAGTACTGATCCATCTTTTAGGCATAATCCACATATTTTGGGCTTTGGTAAGGGAAGGTCTTTGCATAAGCAGCGTTAGTCTACTTTATCTTTCCTGAAAGGAAGTATTTGTGATCTATGAGAATTTGGACATGTTTGGTTTTTTCCTCCTTTGGCATCAGTGGAAGCAAAATATAATCACAGGATGATGCTACCACCACCTTGCTTGAAAGTTTGACCATAAAATGTTTCTTGAAAAGGGGCTTTTCATGTATATGTGGGTAGATTATTGATTATAGTTGAAGTTGATGATTTTCAGAACAAGTTTTCTTCTTTTTGGTGATCAGCAGTCCATGGTGGACAATAGTGTTCAAAGAATTTCCTCTTCTTAGTAGGTTTAAGTCATTGTTAGTTCTTTGGTTGTCCCCACACATCCTAACCAATTCTCCATCAAATAACAGTCATGTTTTTGAACTGTGGGAGGAAGCCGGAGTACCCGGAGAGAACCCACGCATGCACAGGGAGACCCCGGGCTGGGAATCGAACATAGGACCTTCTTGCTGCAAGGCAACAGTGCTACCTACTGCACCACTGTGCTCTGATTTTTAAGGAAATCAATTTAAGTCAATTCAACAAAGAAGAGTAATCATATGTATAGCCAAAATTATGCCAGGAGTTGGTTCAAAAAGGATGTTGTATCTTAAAAATGGGAAATGCATAATGAATTCAAACTTGTTCTTTAAAAACAAATTGTAGTTTTTAGTTTTTGGATGTCTATGAATAATTTTAAAAGCACATCTACAGATTGATTTATTTATTCTCCAAAATGAGTGCATTACACATCTAGGCAAACCTGTAAGTAGTGTTTAGCAGATGTTGATTAAAACTTAGTAGTTTCATTAAGTTCATATTTGTTGCTTGTCTCATGTCCTTTTGAAAACTTTTTGAAACCTGAAAGTACAATTATTTTTCAGAAATATAAAGTAATATTTTATATTTGAAAGACCGTTGTTCTTCCTGTCTCAGATTACTCCCTCAGGAACGGGCTGCTGATCTTCTTCCTGTTGATTGTCCCTCTTCTCGTTGCTGCCATTCTGGTGCTGCTCTACATATTCAAAAGGGATTCCCTAGATGTCTGCTTGAAACGAAGAAAAAAGTAAAATAAAAAACTGTCTAACTTACAACATGCATTCATATAATCTCTTAAAATCTTCATGTTTTAAGAAAATCTTTCCTTTTTTTGTTTAAAGACCACGCAGTACAGGAAACAGAAATGCAAATGCACCAACAAATGGTAACGTTCCATCAGAAGTGACAATTCAGCCACCAAGACAAGTTCCACCTGAAAGGGTAAGTTTACATTTCAAAGTAGTCACAGCAGCAGCTTTATTTTTTGTTTAAAAGACATTTGTCAGAAATAATGTTTCTGTTCATATCTTCCTGTTTTGCTTTTTGTTTTATACATATCTAACTGGATATTTCTGGTTTTCTTTTTGTGTGTTTCTATATTGAACTCCAGCCTCCAACTCCATCAGTGACCTCTGCTCCCATTTCAGGGTACGGATTTTATTTTTTAGAACATATTTAATATCTGCGAATTAATTAATTTTGTGTTAATTCAGTTATGTTTTATCAAGTTTATAATCCATAAAAATCATCTCCAGGTTTTTTACTAAGCAAAATAACTAAAATATATAATCAAATCAGTGCAGATTCAAATTTATTTAAATTCATTCCAACTTTGCTCCAGTTAATGCAGTTTAATCAAATTTTGTTTATAATTCCACTTGGTAAAATTAAAAGTTTTCGATCTACGGAATAATGGGAAACACCATAGACTAATTAAAGCCTTTTATTGCACAACTTACAGCTTTCACTGAGCCCAAATATACTGTCAGTTTCAGGTATGGAGAAGTGGATTACTGGACCAACGAAGCAAACGAGGCTCCTGCACGACCTCCAGCTCCAGTTCAGGGCCCAGGAGTGCCAAGGCCGATCCCCGTGAAAGACACCGCAAGTTGATGCTCATTTTATGTCAGGGATGCTGTGAGTGTATGAGCGTGTTTCACAAAAAGACTCTGTTGTAAACCACTGTGACAATGAGACACTCACTGGAACTTGAATGCACTCTGAATCTGACTGTAGTATTTGTATTTGTGGTGTTGGATGCAGTTTGTAAGTATCTGACTAGGCGGGTTTTATTCGGTCTTTATCACTTGGTGTTAAATAAGCCTCATAAACTGTTTATACAAAAAAAGAAAGAATTTTAGGGATTTTATTCTAACATATTTTTAAAAGGTTGTTAACTTTGAGTGTTGATGTTGTAATATTGCCCTGAAGATTGTAATGAAGTTTGCTTAAATTTATTTTACGCATATGAGCTCCTAATGATCCACATTTGGTCATTCAATTTATGATAAAGATAAATTGTCTTCAATTAGCTGTTGAAGACAATTTAATTAGCTGTTTACTGAAATAAAATCATGAAAGTTCTTTTGATATTGATTTTACTTAAATAAAAGATGCTGGATATCTATTTCAAACAGATTTAAGTTCTTTTTGAGTGTGCATGCATATCATGTTTGCATATTTTTAAGGTTATTTCTTAAAATTTCAATATTGATTTATCAGTGCATTTAATTAAGCTTAAAAAGTGAAACTCATATAATCGTAACACACAAGATTTATGTATGTATACATTGTATGTTTATTCCTGTTCATTTTGTTGACGTTGGCTTACTTTCAGTAAAAAACCCAAATTTAGTTTTCTCACATAAGAGTAAATCACAACCTCATTCAGCCCATAATGCTGCTGAAGTGTTAAAGAAACCTGGTTGCTTTAAAAGCTCCAAATCATTACTAACTGAGAAACCTTAGCTGTTCGACTGATACCGACTGGGCATTTAAATAACTATATCAAAACAAGTTTACTTTTCAATTAGCATAAACTAAAACTAAATGTATCCGAGTCTGAAACAGAAACCTTATTCATCAGCAATCCAGATGGAAAACATGAGGCCCAAGAACAAGCAGGAAGCTGTTACATAGAGTATAAAGTAAGCTTGGTTGATGATTTTAATCTTTCTGGTCCAAAAGCCAGGCTTCCTTTCTTCCTTGGCGTTGTTCACAAGCAGAGACAGCATCCTTCTCATCTCCTTCAGTCCATCTGAGAAGTTTTCAAACTCCTGCAGCTGCTCCGTCAGTCGGCTGCTGCAACCCTGGAAAGATGATGATCTGGTTAAAAACTGAGATTCTAAAAATTATAATCAGACAGCAGGCCACTTTATGAGCTTTTTTGTTTTCTGACTCAACAAACTATGAGAAATACAAAATTCAAACATGATTTGAGCGTCAGTTGAACCTGAAGTCAAAACTAAAGCAGTCTTTCCAGTGGGGGTCTAATACCAACCTGCCCCAGGTCAGTTGGCATCTTGTTTGCAGACACACCACAGATACATGAACACCCAGGCCAATTCTTCTCTTCTAGAAGAAACAGATAAAGCACTTTGTGTCTTCAGGTGTGATGATTTTAGAATATTTGGAAGGAAAACGATAATAAGGACTTTCTTCCTCCTACAGACTGGTAGTTTAGTCCTTCATTTGTGTTGTAAATGCTTTTCTATTAACATTAAATATAGAAACATAACATTAGTTTTACTATAAGTTTTTAATAATACTGAAACTTGAAGTTCTCTTTTACGTCTTGACCAAATTCTGCAGTTTTCAGATCGAAATGAATTGTCTCAATTGGATCCAGATTGTACTGAATATGTTCAAAAAATATCAGACAAAAGCATATTTTTAAATGTTTTTAAACAGAATTTTTAGTTGTTCAACTAAATTTTGTATTAGTGTTAAATTTGTGTTTTAGAGCTTACTAGTTAAAAGTCCAGAGTCCACAAGCTGCTACTCATACCTTTCTCACAGCTTTGGTAGTTGGCGTCTCTATCTTGACTGTCTCCACAACCGTCTTCCAAACTGTGTCGTTTGTTCATCTCATTTTCCTGGGATTCAGACTCGATGTCCATCAGATACATCATCAAAATTGTCTCCAGGAGGCTGAGGAACATCAGCGCAAAAATCCCAATGCAGTAGACCGCTGGGGAGAGGTTATTATAAAGATGGTGACAATGAAGAAATCACAACTTAAACTATATGACAAGCTGCTGAAACAAGTTATTCAAAACTTTAAACATAAAAAACTGTGTGAAACAAGTTTATTACAGTTGCAAAATAAAAATCCTTATGTTTTATTCCCATTTTCCACATGACTTTGACAGATCATCAACAAATGTTCAGTTGTGCTGAGATTGGGGATCTGGGAAGGCCATTCCAAAACCTTAATGTTAACCTGGTTAACATCTTCCACAACACAGTTTACATATTTTTATAAAAGCCCTGTTGCAGTTTTATAGCTGTATGATTATTTTTTGTTTTTAACTCATTGAAACTGAATGTTGAATCCATTTTGGAAGGAGAAAAGATGAGAATCTTTTCAACTTTATCTTTAAAGCCCCAACATTAAAATCCATTTTGAGTCCATGCATCTTCCCAGAACTTTGTTTTACATTATTAAAATCTCTGAGCCAATGAACCTCAAAGTAACACCCCAGCTGCATTCTGTAGAAAATAGCAGGACTTGATCCATTTACCAATCAGTGGGATCTTGTCTGACGATGACGGCAGAATGTCATTAAGAATGAGCTGCATCACGGTGACAGCCAGCAGAACCGTGACCTTGAAGCTGATCTTCTCACCACCTCTATCTGAGATCAGGAAGGAGGACAAATCCAGGCACAAGAAGAAGAGGACAGGCAGCAGGAAGTTGACGATGTAGAGTATACATCTCCTTTTCATATAGATCTGTAAAACAGATGTTTGGACATGTCATTGTGTGCACACAGCCACATGTGTTGCATCTGTAAATGGCTGAATAAGATATTCTGCACTCGAAAACTTGAGAAGCAAAATGTTGCATGCCAATGATTTTCTCTATTCCTGTGACAGGTTTAAGGAAGGGAAATAAGAATATAGATAAAAAGTAAAGATCATGGAGATGTCAAGAAAAAACAAATACAGTGTAGATAACAGTCAACAGATAAAATAAGAGAAAATAAAAGAATTTAACTATGATTCATTCATTATTCATTGATTATGCTAATTGTTTCATATTTTGTTCTGGCTTCTAGATCTGCTGTAAGTTTAACACTTCACCAATTCACACCAATCCAGTCTGTAACACTCCCTAAGCTGCTGCAAACATGTTACTATTAACAATATCCATAATTTTAAAAGAAGATGCAGACTGACTGTAAACACATAAAATCACCAGTTACTTACAGTGTAAATAATTGTGTCTTGCTGGGATCCAAATGGTTTAACCGTTTTGGTGGTAACTGTCATGTTAACAAACAACCACTCATACTGCGTGCTCATCAACTCACGTGACCAATTAGTAGTCACTGAAGAGTTCAAGGAATGCAACAGGTTAATTTCCTCAACTGGAATTGAAGAAAAAAAAAGTTTTAACTTTAACATCATCTGTGCAAGCAGTTGGACAATAATCTAAGGGACAATAATTGTAATTTAGAGTTGAATCTAAATCAGTTATCAAAAAAAATCATCTGTCTCATTATCTCATCTAGAAGTTAGTGATTTAAAATTGCTGGTGATCCTCAATAAGCTCAAAGAGGAAAAGTTTATTCTGATTAATGTTAGTGGAAAGGCAGCTCTGTGTGTTATACAGTGTATAAGATAAAAATCTGGTTTGAACTATATGTTGTAAAGACTCACATAATCAGAACTAAAGCATTACTAATCACAGAAAATATAAACACAATTGAAAAATAGAAGAACAGCTTAAAACTGACTTACCGGAGTGAACAACTGACTTAATTGAGAGAGTGCAGCTCTGAACATCAAATGGGAATTTGTAAACCTGCATCATGCATGTGCTGACCAGCACCTGATCGTTCTGGACTAAGACTGTACCATTGCTGGTGATGGTGAGGTAAGGACTTGGAGGGGCTTTATCCCTTTCTGTCCTGCAAAACAGAAATATTTCATTTGTGATACAAGCAGTCAGGACAAAGCAACACTTTGTCAGCCAGCATCAGACTGTGGATATTATAACTTTCATCTCTTATTTTTCCACCACTCAGCTCTTTTCTTTTGGTAGTGTACAAATGTGAACCTATGGTGACATTTTCCAGTTCACACCCATATTTTGTACTTATGCTATCTCGTCCTTTCCTACTCATTTTATTCATGAAGGAAAGTTTTGTACCCAATGTACTTAAATTACTTTATCTGCTGATTGTATTTTGAAACATGTATGAAGAGAAGCAGTGTGATCATCATTCTAAGTTGACAAAATTGTGACCTTTTAGGCTTTCTGTAGTCCAGTACTTGCTCTCTGCTGCAGATGTAACTCAGTGGAAGCTAGACGTCTTTCACATTTGTTACATATATTTTAAACTCCCTGCTTGTCATTGTGATCAGCCCCTCTTTTCATGTGAGTTTTGTGATCAGAAACTCACATAATCATGTCTCAAGCGAGTTTCTGTTTGTTTTTTCCTTCCCATTCCTGAGTAGCTGATTCTTCATGTTGACTCTCCAAGCAGCACGATAGTGCAAAATGCCATAAAAAGTGCCATAAAAGTTATCTTTATTTACTTATTTTCTGTTGACAGCAAAATACAACAAATGTTTGGCTCATGTGATTTATTCTTCATCTGATATCCTGCACCAGACTGTAATGACTGGACTGAGTCACTTAGAAAGGCTCAATTATCTCACCAGTCTGCCAGCCACCAGGCTGACCCCCTGGGGATTCTCAACTTTGCCTTACTGACCACTTTGAGGACTCATTAAAGGGCTGCATGAGTATTGTGTTAGTTGTCTCATGTGTCTGACAGATTTTATTGTCTTTGTCATTACTTTCTCCTTCTCTACTCATTTTCTTGTGCTCTTGGTATATATTTTTTGTTAACAGCTTCAGTGTTTAGCATTACGTCCAAAAGTCATCATTCAGATGTTTTTTATATTTGTTTGTTTAAATAGAGCAAGTGCATGCATATCCATACAGAACACTTACATTTCTTCAATGGTGAGATCTGGCTTCCACAGAATATCTGTGGGAATAGTAACCTTTGTGATGTTACAGAATTTACTGGAATCCCAGGAAATGAAGTCATTCTGCCAGTGCTACGGAGAAAAGTGAAGAATGTGATCACAAATTTTAATACTACACAAAATTTGTAAATCTAAAAATTTGGGAAAGCTTGATGTCCATAAATTGGGTCGAAGGATCTAGAAAAAGCAGTTTTTGTGTTGACCTTAACTTGAGTCTCCACTGGAGAAACCTGACATTCATTTAAGATGTCTACAAATTGCATAATTATCTTCATTATAATTCAGTTGCTCAGAGAAATATTAGTGAAAGATGATACTCACCATAATTATCCAAACATATGGTACAAATGTCTGGTCAATTTCTCTCTGCAAACAAGCAAATTGGTGCCAGAAAAAATATTTCAAGTGACCATTGTGCTTCCAGATTAAGTGAATTAAAAACATATGTACTACATTTTCACTGAAAGGTGGCACAGTAGTAAAATGTTTTATCTTTGCTAGTGTAAAAGTAGAGAACACAAGGAACGATATGACAGCTGAAGTATTAACTTGTTTATTCAGTTCACACACAAGCTGTCATATAAAAGCATATGTAGCTAATACACATAGTTAGAAAAGAGTTTGAAAGTGTTTCTGCTGTTATATTGCAATGACTTGTTTTTAGCTATTTCCTTCTTGTGACTATTTCTACAGACATTTACTGTTTTGAATTATTTAATAAGTTTCAGCACTGATGCTCTTCAAAATATTAATCCTGGCAAATAATAGACACAACAATAAAAGTATGTCATCTGAATTACAAGGTTGGGTTATTCTAGTGAAAGTTGAAGGAAAAGCAAACTTAGCTTTGCACATCTTTATCACCCAGAAATATGAAATTTGGCAATTTCCCAACTTACCACATCCAAGATAGCGTAAAGCAATACTTCCAGATGGACCTTTGTGGATTTTCTGAAATCTTTTACGGGTCGAGTCAAGGAAAACAGCTCATTGCCTCTGCTCAGGTTCAGGTAGTTTAAGACCTCCTGATAACTACACACTCTTTCAGAGGAAGCCATTTCTACAACTTCAAACACAAAGAGACAAGAAAGATCCAGGCACAATGGCAGAAAAATGCTAATATTTCTTTTATAAATTACAGCATGCTCTGTGTTATTTACTTACGAGCTTGAAATTAATTCATAATGTATGAGACTCTCCTGATCAATACAGAGAGTGCTCACATTTTATCGATTAAATGTCCAATGTTTGAACATAAACGTCCACTTATGGTTAACCACAACAATGCTTTTTACATTCCCCCGAGTCTGACAAGACCGTCGAGTTCTGATGTAGTTACCGTATAATACAGCAATGGTAATAAAAATAAAAATTAAATCAATTTCTAAAGTATAAAGAAACCTGTCTTTATAAGTAAATATTGTTTAAACTATTTTCAGCCTTGCAAAATAACATTACACAGATTCAACTGTTTCAGAATTTCTTTGTAAAAACCACCACCACCAAAAACAAAAAAAACTTTAGCTTCATAAAATAAGTATAATTTAATAAGGGATGGAGGCTGCTTCTGCTATTAGTGAAATATTGCAAATAAAAATGAGCGCACAGTAGTCTAGAAAACAGATTCCACAATAACACAACCCTGACATATTTTTCTAGGTTTTTAATAATAATAATAATAATAATAATACCTATGAGAAGGAAGTGAAGAATGAAGTCTCTCAGCAACATTTCTATGAAGTCCAGGCACTACGATGGTTGAGCAGCAAGTGTGCAAATGAGATCACTGCAGAAATATAAACGGCCAACTCTTACATAGGCAAGGGGTGGGCAAACCTCAGCCCTAATCAAATTCTATGATATGATGGGTTTATTTGTTTATTTATCAGTCAAATGCTTACACTAATATCTGGCACAGTTAAGATTCCAAAAATTAAGACAGATAAACTCAAGTCTTTATTAAGAGAAAATATAATGAATTATGGTGCGGGGACACAAAATAGAAACCCTGACTGATGGAAACGTTTGATTCCAGTTATTGAAGCAGTAATGACATTAAAACTTGATTTGCTGAAATTTATTTTTACAGAATAGGCTAACTACTATTTGTCATCTGTGGTGAAGCACATTAAAGATATGCATGTTAATTTTGGGATTTATGTGAAAATTAACCTTAAGAAATGCTGCAAGTATTTTGCTGTTATTTAAGAGGTCTTTTGAGTTTTTAAAAAGTGATGAGTTGTTAAAGGGTTTGACCTATGTTGTCTTTCTGTCCTGTTGTCCTTCAGGATTCGTCCTGGATCATCTGGTTTTTCGTCTCGGATTTCACACTTCTTTGGACCCCCATTGACTGACGGAAAAGGCCCTCATCTCCCTCATGACGACGGAAAAGGCCCTCATCTCCCACATGACGACGGAAAAGGCCCTCTTCTCCCCCTCTGTCCCCCTTCTGATGGATGACCTTAGTGACCCTACCATCAGGTTCAGTAGTCTTCCTCAAGAAATGCTGCAGGTATTTTTCTGTTGTTCAAGTGATAGTTGTGTGTTTTTGAAAAGTGACAATTTCATTCTGAGTTAAGGGTTTTACCTTATACCTGCACATGTACTGCTGTCCTTCAGAAACCCTGCTGGATCATCTTGTTTTTGTCTCTGATTTCGCCCTTCATCGCCCCCCACCCCATTGGCCGACAGAGGAAAATGGCTGAACTTAAAACATTTATCAAAATGACTTCAGTTTATCTTTTTTTTTTTTTAAGTCTTCAGCCTGGTACTTTGGCTTAATCTAGACATTGTTTTTAATTTTATTTCTTTTTAATGAGCAATTTTGTTTAGACACTTCATAATTATTATTTTTTTTTTATTAGATATTTAAAATGTCTTCCAATTTCAGTGTCAAATGTTAGAATTTAATGTTTGTTGATTTTTGACAATGTGCTCTTGCATCATTTTAGTGTTGCCATGGTTATGGCATTGATTATGGAAAGGATTAGACTGATATTTTGTGATCTCTGTATTTATGCTGCTGTTTGTCATTTTCTGTCTCTACTACATTATTTATTTCAACTGTTTTTGTTTTCTCAGTTATTTTTCTTTCCATAGATTCTACACTTGGTCTGGTGTTCTGATTGGCTGTGGTTTCTTCCTGGAGGAGGGAATTGGCTGACATGAGGCTGCCATCACTTAACTGTTCTCCCTCTCCTTTTCATTTCCACAAACATTCACTCCATTTGACCAGCAGGGGGCGACAGCAAATCGCTTGTGTTGAGTAGTTGACTTTACAGCCTTCCCTCATACAGAGCATGCATGTTGCGACAGTGGAGAAGAAGAACTCCCCTCTACCAGGAAGAAACCTACAGCAGAACCAGAACCGGGCTCAGTACCAGCAGCCATCTGCCATGACCGACTGGTGCTGAGAGAAGACAGAGCAGAGACACAACAACAGGTCAACTGATCAGGAGAGCTTTCTATGGTCATGGAAGTGAAAAAGAGAGGGAGAACAGTTAGGTGATGGCAGCATCGTACCAGCCAATGCCCTTTTCCAGGAAGCAACCACAGCTAATCAGAACGCCAGACCAGATGTATCTTCTATGGAGAGAAAAATAACTGATAAAACAAAAAGTTTAGTTTCTAACACACTGACTTCTTCTTGACTTGTAGATGATGAGTCTCAAGTAACTTTTTACATTTGTAGCTGCCGTAGTATTGAATGACAGCATTTGACCAAAGTTATTTACAAGTGATTTTAATTACATGCTTAATGAAAACACTGCAAATGCAAAATTGTTTTTATTTTCCTCGACATTAGCAGAATATAAACTAAGATTCGTACACATTTGTAATGGATATGGAGCTAGAGACAGAAATTCAGTGTGCTCAACACAACGAAAAAGGAGGAATATTTACAGGATGAAGTACAATTTGAGTTACAAAGGCACTTCTTTAGAATTTAAGATTAATAGTTTTGTATTTGTATGGTACTATGCGCTAATTGTTTTAACAGTACAGTGTAGCGCAGTGCTGTTGATATCAACCTACTAACACGATTCATCTTTACTCCATCCTCATTTTCCCATCACACACATATGGTTCTATGACTCTTATCACACTGTATGACTTTCATTTTTATTTTAATATCTCTCAACATTTAATAACTGCAATGCTTGACATGCTAAATATAGACAATCTGATTGTTTAATAAGTCGCATTGTTTGCACCTGTTTTTATATATACAAACCTTCAGTTTGTGAAATGTGTTTCATTTAATAAAAGAGAGGCAAAGCAATGTCTACATGTTTATCTAACCTGGAAGTGTTTAACTTTAGCAAATTTAATCTTCAGCTGATGTCCACAATGAAAATATTGTGGCTAAAAATACAATGACGGATATGACATAGCATATTGCAAAAATCTTGTTGATTCTTTCAGCCAGTTTGGTCCAGTAGCCTCTCTTTTCTTCCTGCTTATCGGTGTTGAGAAGAGTAATCATTTGCTTCATCTCCCTCAGTTCATCTGAAAACATCTCCAATGTCAGTGGCCCCTCTGTGTGTTCAATGCTGATATCCTGCAGAAGTAGTAGAGGTTTTTCAGAAATGTTTTTGAATGGACCCAATGAAACTCAATTTTATTTTAAATGTATTCAGATCCCCTAATGTTTTTAATTTTTTTATTTTATTTATTTATTTTTACTGTATTCTATAATGTACTGGCATTTTGAGTGACGAACCAACACAAAACAGTACCTGTAAAGTAGAAGGAAAACTGTTTGGATGAAAGACTTGGTATTTAGCCTCTTTACTTTTACCAAATAAGTAAAATTTAGTGCTAAAGTGAAGGATATGAACTAATCTGCTCAGAGTTGCCTTTGATTAATAAAAATGGGAACACCTCTAAGTGTACTGTATTCCAACGTTTCATTGATTCTTGCATTTTGCCACTGCAATGTAATATTTCCTGCTGTTTGTTGTTTCATGTTTTTGTGATGTAAATGATTTTGACATGTAGTGTTGGTAAAATTTGTGGTACAAATTAACTTAAAACTTAACCAAATGCTTTCAAGTTAATCACTTTAGAAAATAGACTACATTTATGTGTAATTTATCTTCGTATAAATGCAGCCGTTCTCACAGGACTCAAGAGGAGTGCAAGGAATGTGTAGCTCAGGCGAAAGAATCTGCAGATCGGATATTTATTAATCAAGTACTTCACAAATCTAGTCTTGATGGAAAAGTGGCAAGAGGAAAACTATTATTGAAGAAACCCACAGGATCCATGTACTGAAAGTGATACAGCAAACGTGTAGACTTTGTTCCCATTAGATGAAACCATAGTATACAGTTTTGGCCTAAATATGAAATTATACAAATGGTGTGAAACTAACACTGCACATCATGGTAGAACATGGTGGTTGCAGGCATACTGGGGGAGTCTTTCCTTCATTCAGGACAAGAGAGCTAAATCTGGGACAATTCCAGAAAAACGTTTAGAGAACTTGAGATTTAGGTGGAGGTTCATTGTCCAGCTTTAAATATATAGCCAAAGCTATAATGGAATGATTAGATCAAAGCATTTTCATGTGCTAAAAAGATCCAGATCTAATTTTAGTGCAGAGTATGTGGGAAAACATAAAACTGATCTGTCCACACATTCTTCATATACCGGAAATTTACTGAGCTTTAGTGATTTTGCCCAGATGAATTGTCAAAAATCTCCATCCCTACATGAGCCATGATAGTATTACGCAAAACAGACTTGCAGCTGTTTTGCATCAGAAACACTCTTTACTTTATCTTATGCTTTTCAGCTTGTCACATAAAATCCCAATAAATGAGGTAGATGTTTGTGATTGTAATATGATAAAATGTTTAAAAAGATCAGGGGATGTGAATACTTTTACAAGACGCTGTAATAAGTTGAAACTCATTATACTCCTGTCAGTTAGTAAAACATTTTACTTTAAACATTTTTTCAAACTTACAAATTATATTAGTAACTTCTGAAAGATCACCTTTTATGTGTTAAATGAATGCTTGTTATGAACTTAGGCTTTAAATAGAAATTTCTAACCTTTTTGGCTGCGGATCCTCTTCTAAATCCTGACATATCATTCAAAGATATACCATATTTCTTCATTGCTGTAAAGGTTTTAAAGATGGAAAAAAAGTGGAGTTTGTTAAACTAAAATTGAATAAATCTCCATGAATATTCAGTTTGTATAATTGGCCAATGACTTTCTGTTTTTTACCTCCCAAGCTTAAGTCTTGGGCTGTTTCGTTGTCTTCTGATGCAGAATCCTTCTTAATCAGATACATCACAAAAATGGTCTCCATGAGGCTGAGCAGCATCATCGTAAATATCCCAAAACAGTACTTCACTAAAGGGGTTAAACACTATTCGTTACTTAACACAATTATCCACGACATTCTAGAACTATGTTATGAATGTATAATTTTGAGCTTCATTACTTATAAGTGGAATCTTGTCAGAAGAAGAGGGCAAAATGTCGTTGAGAATAAGCTGCATGACTGTGACGGCCAGCAGTACAGTAATTTTAAAGCCAACTTTTTCACCACCAGTGTCTGACATGAGGAATGAGACTAAGTCCAGACACAAGAGGTAGAGAATAGGCAACAAGAAGTTGACAATATAGGTTACAGAATGCCTTTTCATAGTGATCTGTAAAATAAAAAGGTGAGAATCAAAATATCAATAAATTCTTGCATTGTAAACAAATCTGTAGTCAGATTTTTTTTTAATCTGGCTACAGATTAAAAAAGAAAATACTCACACGAAAATATAAATGCCCAGATTTCTTCCAGTTTTGGACTGTCATGTTGCAGAACAACCACTCGTATTGTGTTATTGTCTTCTGGATCCTCCGGCCATAGCGACTTTTCAGGTTTAAATCTTCTACTGAGGTGAAAAGAAGATTTCTCAGCAGGAAGAAAAAATAAAATTTATATGACATGTTTACAATAAAACATGGTGTAAAGTTGCAAAAAGACTACTTACAATCATACATGTTTGAGAGGAATGTGATGTTGCAGGTTTGTATATCAAAAGGAAATTTGTACACATGCAGCCTGCAGTTGGTCATTACCACTTGATTGTTGCTAGACTCTGTGGTGCCATTGAAATTAATCTTGAGATGGGGACTTAAAAGAGACTTTCCCTTTTCTACCCTGTAGAAAAAAATGTACCTCAGTCATCACATCAATAATAAATATATATCAATATATATATATTTATATACTACTGAGTGGATAAGCTTACATCTCCTCAATAGTTATGTATGGCTGCCACAAAAGTTCACTTGGAACTATGATTTTGTTGATTCCACAAAAGTCATCTGGAGACCACCTAATGTAGTCGTTGGTCCATTTCTACAGAGGAAAAAGAGATTAGGTTAACAGACATAACTTTATATTCTAAAACATATCTTTTAGGTAAAGCTTACCATTTTAACATCAAGATGAGTCACAAAAGTCTGGTCAACCTCTTTCTGGTAAAACAAAATTGAAACAGAATGAGTGAAGAGATTGCTTACAGCTTACTGTACAACACTCAAAGAAAATGTGATCAAAATTAACTGCTATGAAATATTAAAGTAGCATAGAGGCTAAATTGTATTAGTGTAGTGTTTTTCACATGTCAAAAAACAATTTAATGTAAAACAAGCATAAAGACATGAAGATAAAACAAGAATGTAAGATATAGTCTAAATCTTGTTTAAAGCCAGGTTGAATAAATGAGTATTCAGTTATTTCAACAGAATCAAGACAGTGCAAAGATGAAAGCAACACATTCCTTAAGTTCTGAGGATGCATCCCTTCTGATTTCTGAACATTAATGAACCATCAGCACTTTTTTAATATAAAACAAATTCACATTGGGGTGTAGATGCACAACATTTCTAGGGGGATTTGAAGACAAATTCAGTCCATTCTACTACCCAGTTCTGTTACCCACAGTGCCTTCTAGTGGCACGTGGGCAGAACTAAAACAACAAATACTTCAGCTTTTTCTGCAAAAATACTCAGAACCTATTTAGTGAAGTGGAAAAAATGTTTCTTTCATGAGTGTAGTGTGTGTGTAACCGATGTCCGTCAACAGTTTTTATAATTAAATTAAATTGTTGTCTGAAGTGATCTTAGTAAGAAAGGGGAAATAAAAGTCTGGCAAGTCACAGTACCACTAGGCCTGTCACAATAAAAAATTTTGCTGAGCGATTAATTGTCTCAAAAATTATTGCGATAAACAATAATATTGTTTGAAGACCTTTTTACACTGATTTAATGGAAATGACATAATAATGGATGCGATGTCTTGCCAAAGATAGATACACTTTATTTTTCAAAAGAACACTTAACACTGGAACTGATAAATAAAACATCCAAAAACAAAAACAAGAATAAAATGGATTCTCAGTCTCCATTAACAAAAAAATGTACTTGAATAAAAGCTAAACATAAAGCCAAAGTGGAAATAAAAACTGCATTCCACCAAAAGAGTGCAGATTGTGAAGTCTGTTTACTATATTGCCCTTCAGTAATCATTAGATTTAAATAGAGAAGATGAGCACATCCGACGACTTGATGCAATAGTATACACTACACGATTTTTTGCCCAGATTTTCCCTTAACAACAATCCTAGAATGTTTTGTAGATTTCGTAACCAATCATCCTGTAGTGTGTTGTGTGTTACGGTAGATCGTCTTGGCCGCTCCGATCTAAATCAGGGGTTTTCCCCGACTGGGAGCGTTAACGCAGCCTGTTGAATGTGACAGGTAGCCAAGGGAATCCCAAACAGCTGACACGGTGCAACCCGAAGTCCAACGGACATTGGAGATGATATGTGGAAACATTAATGTTTATTCAACATTTCGTGCAAAGAATACAGAAATAACAAGGGGAGGAGTTTCTCAATTGCTTCCGCAGTTGATAAACCCGGTAACTTTTCAGCTGTTCTTTGTTAACGTGACATAAATAGGTTATAATGATTTTCATTTAGTCAGGACTGAAATTAACCTCATGCACTGCAAGTAGATTGTAGTAAAGCATTGATTAATGCCTGGTTTTAAAATTAGTTAACTGGACTTGTAGCCATTATTTTGTGCCCATTGTTGGACACCACACGGCACGATCGAACCGTTATACCTAGGATTTCTGTCGGCTAATGTGTGGTTTCTCAGGTTTTGTAAATGGGCCGACAATCGGCCGACAACTCTAAGATCGTGTAGTGTGCACTGGACATTACACTAAGGAAATGAGGAAGGGTGGGTCAGTGGAGAGCACCGGAGTTGAGCCTTTTTTCATTCAGTGTCATCAATAGAAAGAGAAAAAGGCGAGAAGAAACGATAAAGCCGATAATTAAAATTAGGTCGATAGTTTTAATTTATTGTGCGATTAATAGATTTATTGTTTATCACGACAGGCCTAAGTATTACACTAACACTCTCTCATTATGTTGGCTGGAAATGTTACGAGGCAGAGTTACTGCTTCATTTCATGAAAAAGGAAAAACTATGCAAGAAAAAAACAGACCTGAGGGAGCAGGTTTAACCCATGAAGGGAGGAAGGTTTATTGTCAGAAGCTGTGTTCAAAAATGAGAACAAGATATTTGTGATGGAAGCTTGAAATCTGAGCCAAAGAAAGTCAGATTTCACAATGAGTGGAGGATGTTCATAAGCAAGTAGGATTATTTTGATTATGAGAATTATCCAGAAAGTACCTCCAAGAATGGAAAACATTTAATATTAATACAGCAGGGTTTTTTTAATCTGCTTTTGGTTTAATTCCCAGCTCAGAACTCAATGCACTGCATCTTTCTTTCAATGCCTTTTGCAATTAAGAGCTCTCCATTTTATATTGTGAAGTTAAACCAAATGTGGAGGAATAACCACAGGGCAGCAAAACTTCCTGAACTATAATCAAGTTTGCCGTTGATATCAACACTAATGTTGCAGGAGCTAAGGCTGTCACGCAATGTGTTTATTTTTTTACAAAGCAGCTACATAAAATCATAACCAACAGGTTGTACTGCAGTGCTATCTATCATAAAAAATACATTATTTAAATGTTTTTTTCAAAAAGATATAGAGTTACTGACTTTCAAATTTTATGTGTGGAGGAAACGTTTCAGTTGTAACAACCTCTCTCTTGATTACTTTAATATAGTAGAAAAAAAACAACTTACAACATCCAGAATGGCCCACGGAAAAACTGTGACAACCACCTCAAGAGGGCGGTTAGGTTTTTGGACAGGCAGTCCCACGGTGTACATAACATTGTCTTTGCTCAGGTTGAGGTGTTTCACAATGTCATAATCTGTACATCCCTCAGCTGAAATATCAAAATTAGTTGGAATCAGTAAAATATTGTTTTAAAGTATTTTGAGTTAATAAATAATTTTCACATTTAGTACCGTAATATGTTTAGGCCTGAGAAAATGTTTGCAAATACTGTAAGTTAGTGTAAGACTTTTTTTTTCTCCCACCAAACCAGTGGAATAGAAATGATTGCTTTAGTAAAAAAATATAGCTAAATGTACTGAAGATGAGTTAATTTACAACAACAATGTAGAGACAATTTTCTGAATAACAGATGTTTTAACTTGTACTTTGTAGCTGTTTTTCTCCCGCTATCCTGACAACGACTCCACCTGTTAGAAAAGAAAAACACAGACATTTTTTTTTTCTTTCAATGCTGTAAAAATACAGTTTATTATCTTCTGTATCAGAAGACTTGATTTTAGAACATCACTAATCTAGTTAATCAGCTTCAGAGCAAAACACTTAAGCACAGAACAGCTGCTAGGAGCCACAGAACCAACTGTGGCAGAACCACAAGGGAATCTGGAGGCTCCAAACTGAATGGCATTAATCTTATTGTTATTAAGGCTAAGAAAGTTTAATGTCATCTGTGATTTAATATAGAAAATTCAATAGCTATTACACTAAATATTTGTTGCCAAATGTAGTCAGCTAGATCTACTTCAAAAACACAAAATATCACAAAGTACTTTTGGTCTTCTTTCAGCAAAGTATACATTCATTTGGAAGATTATTTTACTTTACTTTATTTTCCTCATATTATGAATTATATAATCTACCAGTGGAACTAGTACTTTTGCTACAATTTCAAGGAATTATTGATTCAAAACAAGGTCCTATATCTTGCTTAAAAGTTACTTTTGTCTTATTACAAGTATACTAAGATATTTACTCTGCAAACTAGACAAAAAATACTTGGTAATATTTTTGTTTTTGCAGTAATGTCTTTTTTGGAAGAATGAAAGTGGAGATTTTTCTTAAAACTAGACCCAGGAGGGAGCGTATGCAAAATTAACAAAAAATAGATAAAAATTGACGCTGGCAGAGAGGAAAATCTCAGTTTAAGCCAAGCCCTAATTGTAAACTGTTTCCAAACAGATTTTTGTGTTCAGATAATATAGTAGCCAGTAAAGTGGCACTGAAAGTTCTGTGTTTAGGTTCAACATACCAAGAAAAACATTATTAATACTTTACAGGTATTGGCTCTGTATCAGTAGGATTAATCAGAATTTGATTCTGGGTATGTCGATATTCAACAAAATCAAATGGTTTCAATTGCAATGAGCCAATGACAGACACTTCAGCGCATCCTTAAAGGTCCTCATTCACCTAATATTAAAAAGTGGACAATAGTCATAAAGATATTTTATGCATCACACAGTAGAAATATGTCATTTAAAATCCTGAAAATGCTCTATGCCACTATATTTAAAAAAGCACATTTCAAACAATAGACAACATTTACATTCACTCTATAAAAAAGTTTCAACTTACATGGTAGGAGAAGCAGAAAGTACAGATTTGCAAGCCTCATAGCTGTTGGACTTCAGTATGTGTCTTAATCTATCCTATGAGATATCAGGGGATTCTTCTGTCTGAACACAACCAGAACAGAGCAACAAGTATAATGATGCTAATTTTGCCTTTCCAAATAAACAAAAGCTGCCGGAAAAGGGCCAACACCCTAAGCACTCAACTGTTTATGTGGCAAAAACACTTCTGTCCATTTGAGCAGATAAAATGATAAAACCAGGGCTTTTACATTTTATGTTTCAACTAATTGACAAAGTATTGCTGAGAAACACTCTAGTACTTATGGTCAAATAATTGTTGCCTTCAAACAGAGCTACTTATTATCAGTTAAGTTGGAACAGTTCTCAATGTACTTCTAACACAAAAAGTTTTTTTTTTCTTCCATTTTTTTATATTGTGCAGCTAAAAGGGCACAAAATCCACAAGACAACTTTTCCTTTTCAGTTCAGTCCAGGATTGTTGCTCCAGATTTTTATTTCTGAAAGTGAGAACCGAAAATAGAGTGATGGCATTGAATCAAGCATGGAACACCAAACTCAGGCAGCTATGCATAAAACAATGGCAAACCAAGACAAAAATAGTTGTTTTTAAAGTTCCAAGCTCTAATTTCATTTCAGAAAGTGTAGATTTATGTGCTGATTTATCTTGTGAGAAGAAAGAAGCCAACCAAATGGCCCCCTTTGCAGATAACTAGAAGCCCTCTGTGGTAAGGCCTTTTTACCAGTAATTCACCACAGTGGTAATATATTAGATATATCTTAGATATGTGCAATAAAAGAAAGACAACACAATTTATTATTAGTTTAATTTAGAAAGCGTTTCCACAAATGTCACACCTTTAAAGTATAGCACTTATACTGCTTTTAAATTTATGTATAATTCATATAAATAATCCTAGCATATCTGGGTATCTGTATGACCTCTTAGCAGGAACAATAGTAATATATGTTTAATAATGCCAACAGGGCTCCATTATTGGGACAAGATTAATATCTGGATCATTCCGATGAGTCTGACTTTGACAGCCACACTGAGAAGAGGACAGTTAAAAACAAAATGGCTGCCAAGACATATAGAATGGAAAAAATCTTGTCTATTTTCTTGGCGACTCCGGTCCAGTAACCATCCTTCTTCTCTTCAGACTCTTTGTCAAGAAAAGTTTTTTTCATCTCTCCAAGTTCATGTGAGACTTTCTCCACTGCCAGGAATAATTCAGTCAGTTGGCTGCTGCTGCCCTGCAATAATCAGAGTCAGAAGTTATATACCAGATAATGGGTCATCACATTGCTTATTACAAGAGTGTATCTAATTATCAGGGTTTTTTTTTAAACAGATACCTTCTGCTTCTTATTTCCATTTGTGAGAACCCTAGCGCTGTATATAAATGAAATCAACCCTTGAAACAGCCAAAAACAGAATGGCTGCCAAAACCTACCCTTTCAGGAGGAAGTGAATGGAGACATTTTAATGCAGGCATTGGTTTAAAATCACATGAACATTAAAAGTAAAGATTTTACATTGGTTTTGAAAGGTTTATACAAACTGAATACTGACTCACAAAGTTCTTGACTTGTTCGAACAACTACAATTTTGTTGTCAAAACTATATCTACTTGCTTTATTTAGCAGCTACTGTTGAAACATCATAGACTGAATAGAGATTGATGGATGCAAAACAGCTTTCGAAGGACCTCAAGTATACAACTGCAACTCAAGGCCAGCTATCACAACAAAGCTCATGTAGCTGTTTTCAGTTTCTCCAAAGAATCACATTATTTTGACAAGCATTGAGAGTATTTTATGAATTGCTGTGAACTGGTGTATCATAATTTTACAGAAATTAATGGAGTTTTGTCCATGAAGTAGATTCTGTATACAACTGGGATCCATTTAAGTATAAATTATCTGAGATGCCACAACAGATTTATTTATGAAAAAAAATCGCAATATGAAGTTTTGAAGTTTTTAGCCACAGAGTGGCATACTTCAGGGTTTTATCCCCATTAATTTTTATGTTAATTGCTTACATCTAACTTTTTATTGATTCCTTATTTCCCATCTGTAAATCAATAAAAAATGGAGTCTCAATACTGATCATCATTTTTCAGTGCGACACGCCATGGAGGCTTCAAGAGATCCGGAAACTTTCCAGACTGAAGTCCAAAGTCCTCTCAATGATTATGTTAAATGTTTTTACTGAAGTAATTTTTTGTTGGTCTATTACTGTATTTTTAAGGAGAAACTACAATTTCTGTATTTTTAATATGGCTGTAAGCCATATTAATCAGAATCAATATAAATATGCACTTAAAACATGTCATCCTGTGTGTAATACTTAGTGAGGCATATAAATACTTTTGGTTTACTCTTTGTGAATTCTGTTATACTTGGATGGAGACAATGAAGTGTGTCCTAATGAAATTATGAGTTTTAGTTTTTAGATTATATCACTGAAATAATTTCAATATTTGTTTTTGAAAGGCACTTCTGTATTCTACATTAATGGCAACACCAACAAATAATCAGTTTATTATGTGAAATTTGGAGAAAAATGTCTAAGTTTGTCATAAACTGGCATTGTTGAGTACCTAAATACAAAGATGAAAACTGGTGTTTTATAATGAGTGGATTATTTATTTATTTGTTTATTATGATTAATTAGGCTCTACTTACTTATTGCTACGTCCATGAGAGCTGATTTTAATGGCAATTTAACAGCAAACCAACATAAAAGGCTGGTGGGAAAAAAAGGATAGGAGCTGGTAATGTCACAAACCACAATAAATGAATTAAGCAAATAAAGTTGCAACACTTTCTTTCCATAATTCAGGCCACATAACAAGATAAATAATTATTATAAAGCTCACATGGGAAAAGTATCTAAACACAATTTTCATTCTTTAAAAAACAACTTTTATCTTAAATATACAAATATTTTTATTATTTTTTTTTTTTTTTAAAAAGCTACATTTAGAAATCCAATTTTCATTCATCTTCAAAGTTCACAGACACAATAAAGAAAAGAAGAAAAACCTCTCAGTATTTCCTTTCAGTTGTTTTATTGGACCGTCTATTAGGGCTTTTATCCGGCAACATGATTCCAGGAATTATTTTACATTAGAGAATTATTTTACATTAGATGTTAAATAACCACAGAAATATATCAGTCATTTTACCACATTGCAATTTATTCCAAATGCAGAGATTCACTCTCAGTCTGCAACACTTTTAATATGCTATAATGGACAGCGTGACTTTTTATTCAATTTAGCATCTGGAGGTTTTAACATGTATACAACAAATGGAACTGCATTAAGCCCATGAATGGAAAAGCCATTAAGCTAAACAGTGTGGGATAATGCTTTGCTAATAGCAAAAATATGTACTCTTGTAATTCAAATGTCGTCTGCATGCCAAAAGTGGTGGCCTTGTATTTAAAATCTTAATCACAATAATGTAATTCCACATAGTCAGTGTAAGATAATCGGTAAATGATAAAGTATCTAAACAATGTAAGTGATACATGCAGACACAAAATTAAAATATATTGAAAATATTGGAAGTTTTTTGTCACTAATTTTAGAAACTGAAACTCAGATTCATTACAAAGAGTGAAATATTTCAAGCCTTTATTTCTTGTATTTAGTACAGTATATACATTAAAATGTTTCTATTATATTCTCTAAGTCATGGGCGGGCAATTATTGGCAACATGAGAAATTTGAACTTTGTTAGAGGGCCATATATATATATATATTTGCTTGCAGGTTTTATTCTACATAAATAGTATTTGATGAATGTTGGCAATAAGCATTTAGAAATCTTAACCATGTTTATTTAACTTAATGTCAAAGAGCAGCATCTATATTAATTTATAACTAATAATAAGGAAAGCATATCAAACTGTCAGTCAAAGTTTGGAACACAAAATTATCAGTGCGTAACAATTATGAAAGCAATTTTGAAAATGTTTGAAATATCATTATTGAAGTTTTCAAAGACCACCATTGCATTATTTATTTATTTATTTTTGCAAACATTCATTTATTTGGATTTTGATGCCTGTGAAGCGTTGCTCTTTTCTATTCAGAGTACAAAACTTAAAGCTAGGTTAAGTTCAAGTCCAGTTTTTTTCTCTCATCTCAGTGTAACTAAACCAAAACTGCTCAAATGAAAACTCCAGTGTTAAACATTTGAGAATGAACCTTTATTGATTGATTTTCCCACTCAGTTATCTTAGATCAGACGACATTCTCTTCAAATTCAAGAATGTACACATTTGCAACAAACTTTTATTATATTGATATATTTTTGTCTGCCTGCTTGTTTATTCTCAGTTGCCCTTCATTGCTGTTTTATGGTCATAAACTAAATTCACATTCATGGCTTAAATTGAACCATGCCTGTCATTTATTTTATACACATGTATTTTATTATGAGTTGGCTAAACAGTTACCACAACACATCTTGATCTTTTACATGATCTAATTGCTTAAGTAGATGCTTAATTTATAGATTAAAATATTTTTAAAATGCAATAAGAAATAGGTAGAGCTAAATATTGGTATTTTCAGGGTAACAGTTCAAAATGATACCTAATAAGTTATACATACACAATTGTGTTGCTTTAAAACTTTAAATGCATCTACAGACCTATAACTGTCTGCTCAGGATTTCTTTAACATAGAAAGCATTTGCATTGCATTAATACAGTTTTGAACATTGTCAGACTCCTCTTATCCTCCATGAAATTTTTGAACTGCTGCTATCAAGCAAATGGCACCTTAACGTGACAACCAGCAATAAAAGACAATGAAATGCTCTTCAGCAAAGTTATCACTAAGTTAAAAACAATAGGAGTGACTGATTGTTTGAAAAATTGCACCCAAATTCACACTTATGTTATACATCACCAATGTGAACCTGTTTAAGAGCTTTCCTCCATTTATCTGATTATGAGAGCCACACAGTGAAGATAACAGATAAAAACACAAACACAGTGGTAACATAAAAATATGTAAACATCTTGTCAATTTTTTTTGCAATTCCTGCCCAATAGCTGGGCTTTTTCCCCATTTTGTTGCTCAGGAATGTCACAGATCTTTTCATTCCCTGCAGTTCATCAGAAACCTTTTCCACAGCCTGGAATACCTCAGTCAGTTGGTCGTGGCTTCCCTGCAAGAGCGATTCAGTCGGTGGACAAGTTTAACTACATTCATTTTAACAATTAACAGTGGCATATATATCTCTGGAAAATTTAAGAGACAACTTAAAAAAATGTGTTTCTCTGATTTTACTTTTTATAGGTATATGTTTGAATAAAATGAACACTTTTATTCTATGAACTACTGACAACATATCTCCGAAATTCATGGCAAACATTTTTGTATTTATTTGCAGAAAGTGAGAAATGGTCAAAGTAACCAAAAAGGTTCAGTGCTTTCAGACCTCAAATAATGCAAAGAAAGAAAATTCATATTAATTTAGAAACAATACTAATGTTTTAACTCAATAAGAGTTCAGAAATCAACATTTGGTGGAATAACCAGGAGGTTTTCAATGGGGTTCAGTACAGTGGTGTCTTAAATTTTTTCAGAGTTGTATATCCAAAACTCTCCAATTCAAGCTCCTCTGAAAATGTTTCTATAGTGTTGTAACATATATTCCATAAATAAGCAATTTATTGTTTTGTTGAATAATTTATTTCTCTTGAGCTTTTTAGTTGCAGGTTTCTGACATAATCTTGAAAGGTGTGCAGCACTTTTCAAGATTAGTGCTGCACAACTGGAAAATACTTATGTATTTTCCAGTTATGTATTTATAGTTACATATTTACCCACAACTGGAAAATACTTAACTATTTTACAAAAGTTGCATCTTTTTGTAAAATACTTAAAATACTTAAGTATTTTCCAGTTGTGGGTAAATATGTAACTATAAATTGACTTAATAGGTCCAGACCTAACATTGGGTTCCAAATGTTTAGTCTAAAACTAAAAAAATTCAGGATGCTCTCTCTTCATGTTTGTTGAGAGAGCACAGTGAGGCAATTTTTTTTAACACTGTTGCTTTGCATGATTGTTAGGTTAATTGGGCTTTCTAAATTCTCCTTAGGTGTGAGTGTGTGTGTGCATGGTGGTTTGTCTTGTGTCTCCTTGTTACCCTTAACCAGGGTGCATACCGCCTCTCACACCAAGACAGGCAATAGTTTCAATATTTATATTTAAATATAAATATTGATTGATAAGCTAAATCCCATAAACACATCAACAGGAATATGTTTTGTCAAACCCAAATCGATTTTTCTTGTTCAATCTGAGTTAAATGTTGCATTGCAAGCTGTAACACTAACCTCTTTGTTAATAGATGAGTATTGATCAGCAGTTTCATTAAATTTGGATCCACAATGAAAGCATTTCTTTATCTCTGAAAAAAATTCAAGACAAATAAGCGGACATAGTTTTAAATGCAATACAGCCATATAATTAAATAATAGAACGATAAGCTGTGTTTAGATTAATAGATGTTCATTTTTACCATGCTCTTCATTCAGACTTTGGGCATCGTCCTGGGACGCTGAGTCCTTCTCTATCAGATTGTTCACCACAATAGTCTCCAGGAGGCTGAGCAACATTAGTCCAAATATCCCAAGGATGTACACCACTAAGAGAAGCCAACAACACATTAATAAAACACTGGATCAGTATATTCTGCTCTTGATTAAAATAGTGGGACTCTGTTTACTTGCTTCTTACCAAAGTCAGTCAAACCCTCTACTATTGTTAACCTTTCTCTTCTGTTTGGTACTATGTTCTTATTTCCTCTCTTTCCATGCCTTTCAAACACAGTTTAAAAGTTTAAGTTGATTTTTACCTTTTTGGTACCTACTGTACCTGCTTCCTTTTTGTGTTCTTGTCCACCATCTTTGCTACACTCACTTAACCGCATAAGTTACACATATAAATGTTATCTGGGGGAAAGTTTCCATATTTCTTTTTTTACCTAAAAGGGGAATTTTGCTTGATGTAAAAGGTAGGATCTCGATGAGAATAAGCTGCATGACAGTGACGGCAAGCAGCACAGTGATCTTGAAGCCGATCTTCTCCCCTCCGCCATGTGGCAGGAGGAGGGAGAAAAAATCCAGACACAAGAAGAAGAGGATAGGCAGCACAAAGCTAGCAAAGTGGAGGACAGATTTTCTCTTCATTTCAATCTGTAAAAACATGTGGGAGATGGTTTGAAATACTTGGTTTTTGATTTAAGAATCAGCAATATTGGCGTCTTTTTGTAAGTAAATTAGGCATGCTCAAAGCTTTATACAAAAAAGAATATGGCTATGAAGTTTATGAATATACCAAAAGTGAAGGGGAAATTTGCTGAGCCAAGCTGCAGAGATGAGCAGTAAATTCTATATTAGCCACTTAATTGTACATCATAAACAGTAGGAATGCAAAAGTTATCAATAACAGTAGCTTTAGCAGCAGTAACTGCACTGGAAAACAACCAACACAATTTGGCTCAGCAAAACTAAAACAATAGAAAATGTAGAGAGATCACTGTCTGTAGAACATACTTACAGTGTAAACAACAATGGTTTGATTGTATTCATAATGGTTCACTGTAGAACTGGTGACAGACATGTTGACAAACACCCACTCAAATTCTGTCGCCATTATTTCACGAGACCACTTTGATATTACTGAACTATTTCTTTCTATGTTAATTTCTAATTCTTGTTCTAAGACGAACAGAAAAGCAAGAAAACAACAGTTAGGCTTATAACAAGGCATCAAGATGTCAATACAACATGTGTTTTAGATTTAATTTTCTATAGATTTCCAAATCAGAAAGTTGTTGTGGTGTTTTGTTTGACACACCAGTGAAAATTTAATAAAAATTTTTGCATTAGTTTAATTATACAAAGATAACTGAACTCACCTGAATAGAAGTAGGACTTGAAACTGATGTTACACTTCTGAATGTCAAAAGGGAATTTGTAAACATGCATCCTGCAGGTGCTGATCACAATCTGGTCGTTCCTAAATTCAATCGTCCCATTACTGTGTATTTTGAGAAAGGGGCTTGGAGGAGCTTTGTCCTTCTCTATCCTGTGAAAGAATAGGTGATTGTTTGAAATTTGCAATGGTAGATTTCAAATATTGAATATTCTGGGAACACTGCTTTTTAACAGCCAATAGCAAAGAAAAAAAAACAACTTTTTGCACATTTATATTTTAAAGGTCTGTATCGAGAAGAAAGGGACACTGAAGTCAAATTCATTGCTTGCGTAAACAAACAGAGGATACACAAAGCTGAGCGCGGACATGAAGCACATAGACAAGAAGCACAGGAGTCTGAGTGGAGACTGTGCCAGAGCATATTCTGAGATTTAAATCCTGTTAGTCTTACTGGGCACTCAGAATGGTGCACTGTAAAACATATGAAGGTGGTTTAATTTGAAAATGAAAGTCCACTTGCTGTCTTGAAAATACAATTTAAGTCAAGAAAATTTTATTGGTTTTAATTAAGAAATTAAAGTTGATGAAGTCAATTTAACAAGAGACAAGTTGTCTAAAATTTTTGAAGTTCATTACTCTTGAATTGTGTTCTAACTTAATGATGCAGTTTCAATCAAATAATTATTTCACAATATGCAAGAAAGAAATGTCCTCATCTAGCTAAAGAGCACACATTTCTCTTTTATTTTTACTCACAATATCAAGTTAAAATAATTATTTATTTTAGAATAATTTAAGTTCTTCTTTCAAATTGTATGAACAAAATTTCGGATCTGATAATGAATTCTGCTCAAAAACATTTAGTGTGAATAGGACATTTCCTTCAAGTAAATTTAAAATAAACATTTGTCTTCACACAAGCATCAGATCAATGTAACGCACTTGCATCTCAGGATACAAAAAACATGCCGCTAAGCACTCTGGGAAATAGTTCTCCCCCTGTCTTTTCTTCATTCGATTTTTTTTAAAGTGATAACCTAAAATCTCTAGTTCATTCAACTGTTGGAGGTTTGACAAAATTAATAAAAAGTTAACACAATTTGCTAATGTAAATTTATCTTTCACAAACTCACATTTAGGTTCAAAATCTAAAACTTGATAAATTTATTTGACTTAATGAGTAGATGCAACTAAATGCAGCTCAAATGTTTACAGTGTGGCTCAAACATAATGCCATACTGTTTTGAGCAAAACTGTGTGAAACAAGAGGCTGTTTAACCATCTTACTGGGAAAAGAGTGGCTGTTAAAACACCCACCAGTGCAGAAGAAACCAGTTGGTGATGTAAATGCTTACTTTAAACCTAAGTCTCTCAGGACTCTACAGTACATGTATACTCACATCTCTTCAATTGTTAAGTCTGGCTTCCACAATACCTCTGTTGGAACAATTATTTCTGAAATTCCACAGAAATCATCTTTATTCCATAAAGTGTAGTCATTTCCCCACCCCTGAATGGAAACATAAAATACAAATCAAGCAGAGTGAGTGCATGGAGCATGGTTCAATAAAGAATGCAACTTAAAAAGTATTACATTGTTTTTTATTAAATAGCCATTTATGAAATTCATCTTTTTCAGAGATAACTCACCATGTAAATCCAAATATATGCAATGAATGTCTGATCTGTCTCTTTCTGTGCATAAAGAAATAAACTTTATATATTTCAGTTTGAAACGACAGTTAATACAAGTATAGTTACGAACAGAGTAATGAATCTTTTACTTTATGTACTTTAACGTCTATGCCAGTCTTTCATAACTGCAGCTCCAGTTTACAGCCATGGAAAAAAATAGAAAGCATAAAGTAAAACTACATCCTGTGATTCAATAGCTGTAGCTTTTAGCAGCACTAAAGTGAAGCAGACATTACCATCTTGAGCAGTTACTTTGAGATATTTGTGCTGATTTGGTGTATTTAATTATTATCAGACATGGTATTGCAAATTATTGCTAAAAATGTCTCATGTCTCATAATATTTCCCAGACTGATGGACATTTGCCATCAGTCCACCGTAATGTCTTTCCGACTTGGCATTGTCTTAACACACACTTTTATGCTCTGGACCAACAAACTGCTGAAATTATTGCTTTTCAAGAGCAACCACTTGGCAATTATGATGAATTAAAACAGATTCCTTACAGAGATGGCAATTGCTATAGTAAAACAGAATCTAACAAAATATATATATTTCCTTTAGGACTTAACAATATATTATGATTTAACATGAGAATCAAAGTAAAAGAAAAAACATCCAAACTCAGAAATCCAAAATCTCCGACAAAAATCAAAAGAACACCGTCAAAAGTAAAAAAAAAAAATAATAATAATAATAATAAAATCAATCAAAGAAAAAACTTTATGGCTTACCACATCCAGGATGGCATAGACTATCATTTCAAGGTATAAGACTGTTTTATTTGTATGATCTTTAACAGGTCTGGTCATGGTGAAAGTTTCATTAGCTTTGGTCAGATGCAGGTGATCAAGAACATTCTGATAACTGCAGGTGGGTGCTGCAAACAGAATAAAAATGTTATGATAAGAGAAAAACAGGAGAATCACAAAATGCAGTCAAGCCACCATGTAAAGCTTCGTGTGTAAATTGGCAAAGCACAAAGTCTTATTGTGTTGTTATGGTTCCTCATTGTAGCCTGGCAGTAGAAAAACTCTCAACCAAGAATTCACAAGTTTTGTTAAAACAGTAAGAGAGTTTGAAAAAATTTTAATTTCTGTAGTTTTAAATTTGATTATATACTGTGTGCTGTAAAACTGTCAATTCCCTTTTAGCTTTTATCGCACATTCCCGCATTAAGACTTCAAATGTATTTTGTTTAGAAGATTTTTAGTGCATGGCTGTAAAGTGAAAGGTAAACTTTTTTGTAAAAGCAATGAGCTGGAAAGTAGCATTGCTTCATCAGATCTCATTCCTCCATTAATTAATGGAAGAAATTTCTGTCTCCACATGTACAAAGCTGGTTGAGATTTATCTAAAAAGACCTACTGTTGTTATTGCAGTTCTACAAAATAAATACACACAAGTTTTCTCTTTTTTTATTTGTAAAAAATATTTAAATCCATTCGGGCTGCACATTGGCGCAGTTGGTAGCACTGTTGCATTGCAGCAAGAAGGTCCTGGGTTTGATTCCCGGGGTCTTTCTGCACGGAGTTTGCATGTTCTCCCTGTGCATGTGTGGGTTCTCTCCGGGTACTCCGGCTTCCAGCTCTGATACATTTCCTACTAAAGGTTTTAAAATGATTAGATTAAACACAATAATTTACAAAAAACAAATGTCAGGTTTACCTTTGTCATCAGATGTCTGGTTTGATGTTGAATTTGAAAAATGTGAAAATGCATAATTTGTTGCATTTTCAACTGTCATTGAAAAAAAAATCACAACATAAATTGTTTATAGATTTTATCTTTCATGTTAGACTTTTACAATATTTTCAAGACAGCAATAATGGAAAGGAATTTGTACAATAAAAAAATATCCATCAGAGTAGATCGATTAACAGAAACTGGATTACCTGAAACGTCCGTAAAGCTCTGATTGGACATCAGTGGGTCATCATAAACATCTGGAGACACACAGCTGCCTAACAGAGTAGAATACACATTTATACCGTCATGAATAAAATCCACCCTTCTGTTGGACGACAAATGCTTTACATTTTTCGCATGTTTACTCAATTAAAAATTTTATACAACCTTTCTTTGGCTCTTTATAATGCATTTATCATTACATTTTTTATTAGCTCTAAATATGTTAAAATTCACCCATTCTATTTTGTGTTAAAAAAAAAAAAAAAAAAACACATCAGTGATGCCTGGTCAAGTCAGAGCTCCAAGCTGTGGCTGCTAGTGATCCATTTTGAACTGGTTCCATTCAGAAATCTAAAAGTTTATAAAAACTATTTGGTATTTCTCATTTTTATGGCATAATTTACAAATCAGTGTATCGACGCTGAGTTTGATTAAAATATGGACCTTTCTACAATAGTAATCCACAGAAAAAATAATGCAGCTATTTTTTTGTTGCATATTTGGTCAGATAGGCAACAAACACACAAAAACAATCTGAATACATAGATGACATCCCATCCTAAAGGTTCCACATCTTAAGGTAAAAGCTGCACTTTTAACTGTAGTAGGATTTAAATTATCCTTGTGGCTGATTTAAAGTTTTATCTAAAGTTGCACCATTTGGTTTTTTTAGAGCATTATAAATTATTTTTTTATATTTATCAGGGCACGCAATTAAGATTGTTATGAAATATTTATTATTCAGTTCAATCAAATGTTACCTATGAATGGGGGTCAAACATTCCCATGTGAACAGCACCTCTAAAATATTAATTCATACACTTCAATCTCAGTTACTTATCGTCGTCACAACATACAAAGTTCGATCCAATTAATATTCAATAAGGCTTTGGGATTTTTACTCAGACAACTAAAGACGTTCAGACTACAGAAGTATTCACTGCATGAAATGATCTCATCTTACCTGTGAGGAGAAACACGAAGCAAGTTAAAGTAAAAATCATTGTCTGAGAGGTCAGTCTGCAGCTCTGTCCTGTTTGAGCAATCTTAAGATGTGATGTGTTAAAATCACTACCAAGAAAAGCCAACCTCCTCAGCACTTAGTTTGTCTGTTTAACAGCATTTCTAATTGCCATTGTGGTTTGGGATGAGTAATGCTTTGTGAAAACATAAGACAAATAGAAGAGGTTCTCTTCCAGGAAGTTAGAGAAAAAAATTGTTCTAATAAAAAGTCCTTTTAGCAACAGGCAGCTAAGTATTGAGGCCACAATGCAAGATGTCAGTGATTTAAAAGCTTTTGAAAATAAGTGGAAATAAGTTAATACATTATTTTTAAAGATTCAATTGAGGATCTTTAAAAAGAAAATCTTGAAAATTTTGCTTACAGATGCCCTTCATCTCATTCAACTTAGCTTGGGCTAATTGTATTAATATATTATAAAAAGTTAAGGTTCTAGATGTGAAAAGGTGGTCATAACAAAAAACACTTTTCAAAAGGCGGTTCTGCAGTGTTGACTTCGAGGCTTCAATACAAATGCACTTTTTTCAGATTTTATTAGAAAAAAAATGTACAATATATATGTTTTATGACAAAGATTATTGCAGTTAAAGTGCTCTGTTCTTGTATAAAGCCTGACTGGTGTGACTGAAACTAGCAAAGAAGATGCCTCACTTATGTGGGATTCAGGTATTTTAGTTTTAAACTGGAAATAGAGAGAGCTTTCTAGAGCAATAAGGTCACCATTTTTTGACAAGAACTGCTGCAAAGATCCAAGAGTAATGGACTAACTCACTGCAAGGCTTTGCTCGGAAATGGAGGAGGGCCTTCTTAATGAAAAGTGTAGCTTTTATTCAGAAAATGTATCCTGATTTGGTCTGGACCAGCAGACCAAATCAAACCCTTCCAAGTTCAAAATATCCAAACATTTTGAACTTGTAAGGGACTAATCATGCAGGTTAAAATCAGCAATTAATGCTCTTAAACACTACTCATTACCTTGTTATACTTTTTTTCTGAATAATCATTACTCTCACTGAGTGGCATGGCTGCCCATTTCCTTGTTGATAATGACCCATTTTCACCTTTTGCCTTCATCTCTACCTGAACATTATGGGTTGACATTAGACTGTCTGAGGTCCATAAATCTCTTCCTGATGTCTTGGCTGATTTTCATTTGTTGCCATGCAAAGGAAACAATATTTTTGAAGGTTTGCCTTAAATATATATCCAACTGTTTGCCTCTATCAATTAAGGTTGTTTAGCAAAAAAAAAATATTTTTGATGTTCTGATATACGCGTGCATAAAAAATACAGAAACCAGATGTAAAAAGAATGTTTCCAAACTATTTATTTGTGGAGGCTGTTCAACATTTGAAATAGCAACTATGACTGCAAAACCATCCATTTTATTTTAATATCAGACAAGAATCAGTGATTCTTATTATACTACCTATAGCATGACACATAGCTTCTGAGCGTTAAAAAGACTTTACTTTCAAAGTAAAAGCACACATTTCAACATGCTATAATGGATTTCTCAACTATTTATTCAGTTTAGCTGTTAACAAATTTCTGGTACATATTAGCACAATATGTAACAAATAGAACAGATTTAGTAATAGGATTAAATGCTCTGGATAAACCATAAAGATTTTAAATTACAGACAGTTGAAATGGATGTTTATCTCGTAGCACAACATGCAAGATCATAAAATGGTGTTTGTGACTTTAGAATGTCGCATCAGTTTCTTAAACACTTTCTGTAACTTTTTAAAAAAGGTGCACATAGTAACGCTTCACATATAACCACATGATTCAATAATTCATACTGAATTATGGATAGCACATACTAATCCACTTTACAGGTATAATCATTTTTATTTTTCGGTGGAGCCAAAAGTTGATTATTAACACTGTAGCACAAACCACCAGCTTTAGCAAAGCAAAACTGTGCGGTGGAGAAAAATGATCAGACAACACACAAACACTTCTTGAAATTAATAAAATGCTCAAAAGTCATAGATGCCAAGGTTCAAAATAAAGAAAAAGTAGCTGTTTGTTCATTTAATCACTACTCATCTGCAGAATACCACAATATAGAGATAAACAGTAAAAACAGCACAGCTGCTGTGACATAAAAAACTGCAAAAGCCTTGTTTATTTTCTGTGTAGTTCTGGTCCAGTAACCGGCTTTCTCCTCTTCCTGCCTGCCACTGAGAAGAGTTATTGATTTCTTGATTTCTCCAAGCTCATCTGACATCTTTTCGAGTGCAATGGAGACTTCGGTAACTCCGCCCTTGTTGCCCTGCAGACATGTTTGCCATCAAACTCATATATGAGCGTCATACAGAAAGATGCTACTTTTAAAGTTCTTACCTCTTTTCCAATAGAAAGCCTTCCATCAGCTGAGTTTTTGTTAACAGATGCACAGTTGCTACAATTCTTGATTCCTGAAAGAATGAAATACATTTTGTCCAGGCTTGAGCATTTGAATCAAAACAGAACATGACTGAGTGAACATTCGAACTGATTAAAGTTTGATCTCACCAATAAAACATGTATGCGAGTTTGTCAGTTTCTCCTCCTGACCTTCAATTGGGTCTTTTGCCTTTTCCTGTTCATTGTCCTGCCATGCATCTCTATTAATTAGATGAATCATCAAAATAGTTTCCAACAGGCTGAGCAGCATAAGAGCAAAAGTCCCAATGCAATAAACCGCTGAGGGGGAGCAAACAGATAATAAACATATGTCGTTCCAGGATATTAGTAGAAATGAAATCAGATATTTGTATACACCAAGTATAAAGACACATCCATGTTATTCCCACTACCTGAAGTTAAATCAGATCAAAACTCTCTTGTTTTTGGCATAGTTAGAATTACCAAAACTATTTACATTTAGTACATTCTTTGAATTCAGAAGTTTACATGCATTATTACGTTTGCAGTATAAACAGGGGATGCTAGTAAGGATCACATTTAGCAAATAAAAACAGTCTTAGTTTTTCTAACTAAGCTAAAAGAAAAGTTTGGTCTGATTTAACTTCAGACCAGTGAAAAAAAATGTGTTTGTGTCTTTTTATATAAATATCTGGTTTCAGCTGTTTTTGTAAAAGAAAAAGTGCTTAACCTATTAAGGGAATCTTATCCGAAGAAGATGGAAGAATGTCATTGAGAATGAGCTGCATCACTGTGACGGCAAGCAGGATGGTGATTTTGAAGCCAACCTTCTCACCACCGGTGTCTGACATCAGGAGGGAGGCGAAGTCCAGACACAGGAAGAAAAGGACAGGCAGCAAGAAGTTTGCAGTGTAGAGAACAGACCTCCGCTTCATGTTTATCTGAAAAAATATGGGAGAAATTAATTTCCTTCCTTTCTGCAATAACATAAGTAACCATATACAATGTGAGAAAGCATTTGAAGCAAACCAATTTATAGAGAGTATAGTCAGAAAAAGACAAAACATTCAGTGAGCACCAGTTGAGAGGCATTTGAGGGGGTAGAACTGCATCATGTATTGACCATAAAGCTGCAGTATCTTTTATATAAATTCGTTTTTGCATATTTGTTAATATGAGACAGATGATCTGTGAAAAAAATCGAGCTCCTCTGCCTTCTCCTTGTGGTCCTGGTGCCATCTGCAGAAATACACTAAAACAAATGGCCAAAAACAACCAGTCAGAGCAAAGAGGAGGACCTTAGCGCTGCCAGTCATGCTCCTGTATGCACTGCTTACCTCACACCCTCCCAGTCAATGCGTACAAGCTCTGGCTGTGCAAATGGTGAGGAAACAAGTTACTGCTTACTTAACGGCACATTCATGGCAGGCTCCACTGTGGAGGTGGCGCTTTTAGGCCAGCAGAGAGAAAGGGGGAAAGTGTGAACATCATGCACGTGAGTGTGATTAACAGCGCTAAAACCCTCCTCCTGGCTCCCACAGGAAAACAACCAGTTTGTCTTATATGTTAAATTTGTCTGTACTTAAATTCATGCAAAGACAAAGGAAAAAAGATACATTAAGACATTAAGTTAACTGTTAGAAATACTTACTGTGTAAACGATCATTGTTTGATTGAAGCCAAAATGGTTGACAATTTTACTTGTGACTGTCATGCTGACAAACAGCCACTCAAACTGCGTTTCCATGGCTTTTCGAGACCACTCTGAGATCTCCGAATTGTTCTTGTAGTAAAATAACTTTATTTCTTCATCTGAGTCGGAAAAATAAACAAACCAAAACGGCTTTATAGACTTCTCCCAGCATGCTATCATGGAAAATGCACATATGGCATATTTTTTTTGGTATGCAAACACAATCTATAAAGTCAGTTAAAACATATTTCGGGGTTTACCTGAGTGCATAATGGTCTTGAAGGAGATGTTGCAGCTCTGAGCGTCGAATGGGAATTTGTAAACACGCATCTTGCATGTGCTGATCACCACCTGGTCATTTCTGAATTCAACCCAACCGTAGTTCCTGATGTTGAGATTAGGACTTGGAGAGGCTTTGTCCTTCTCTGTCCTACAGAACAATAAATACAAACAATGACCTTCAAATTAAGCCACTGTGGGGTGTCTCTGTTAAGCAGTTAGACAAAGTTACTCATTTTTACCAAGTGCTTTGGTTGGAGGCAAAAATATAATTTTAATGTTATAGTGGATTTGTTGGAATTTGAGTTAGCAGCATTTTATAACAAGTTTCTCTAGTGGACTCGATTTCGTTTGGTTTGGTTATTTTTGTTCACTCCAATCTGTTTAGGAATGTGAGCAAATATAAACTGAACACCAACTTACATCTCCTCAATAGTCATATCTGGCATCCACAAATACTTAGTGGGGACTAAGATATGTGTGGTTCCACAGAATTGCTCCGGGTCCCACCAGATGTGCTCATTGTCCCATCTCTACTTAGGAGAAATACAGGGTTGATGTTACAATTAAAAGATAAATTTAGGAATAGAGATTGAATTTTTTTTTTAAGTACCAAGAAAAGTCTAATTTTTAAAAGGAAAATAAATAAAAAAATCTTCACAAAATTGTTAAATGTATAAGGTAAGTTAAACTCACCAAGTAAATCCAAATATATGCAATGAAAGTCTGGTCACTTTCTCTCTATGAGGAAAGGAAAGAAGTTGAGTGATTTTTTTTTTCCATTAGCAAAATAGCATCCGACATTTAACAACACTATATGAAGAAGCACTTAAATTATGAATAACTTATGACAGTTTATAAACCTGTCCTGGCTTAGAAGTGATCATTTACGACTGTTGAGAATATATTCAGTGAAGGTTCTCAAAGAAAAAGAAAAAAATTCAATTCAGTGGAAAATACTTCCTCTGAAGTCAAAAGTTTGATGATATATCATACTTAAGCAATAAGTAATGTTACTGGTATAACACACCTCTACAAAATTTGGAAAAGTCCAGCTTATGACTATTTATACCAAGCATTGCAGGACGTTTTAAAAACTTACCACATCTAGAATAGCATAAATCCTCATGTCTAGAAGTACCCAGGTCAAATGACTTTGGTTTTTAACGGGCCGACCCACCGTGTACTTGTCACTGTCCTGGGTCAGATTCAGGTGGTTCAAAACAGCCTGAGTACTGCATTCTTCTCGAGACTGAACCTCACATTCTGAAATTATAGGAAGCATGAAAGAGTTCACTTATTATCAAAAACAATAATGAAATGTTGACTTTCACTCCTGTTTTAACTTTTGTACCTTCGCTGTTTTCTCCATCATGGTTGTTATGACTTGTCAGAATTACCAATGTTTTGAAGTATATTTAAAGTTTCAGTATTTAAAACTAAATATGGTTTAAAACTAAACCATACCAGATTTCTTCCCCTCCTAATTTGGACATCCTTGACATAGGTTTCTCACCAACCTTAACTTCAAGATCTAAGATTATTGACTTACACTTAAAACATGAAGACAGTTCAATAAATCTCTTTCAGTCAACATGCTGATATGGTGTGAAAAATGTAATAATTCACTGCCCATTGCCAACTTCTGTCATAAACAGATAAACCCTCTTTTCTCAGGAATACACTAACAACATTGTTTAAATGTGACTGTGGTCACAGAACTATAAAAGACGTATTTTCAACTAAACTGCATAGAAACAAATAAGCTGCTTGTTTAAGTAATCATTTGCCAAGTGATTACTAAAAAAGTGTAGATAGAACTTTACTGTCATTGTTTGTCTAAAACAAAGCAAGCGAGTTTTGTTGTAAAGTATGACAGAAAACAAAGTATAAAATAAAGTATTAACATTGCAGTTAAATAAACAGATAAAAGCAATACATTATCTAAATATATAAATGTAAACGCCAATGGATTTGTATGTCCAGTCATAATTCCTGGCTTTTTTTCGCTCCTTAGGTTCTTTAGGTCCTGAGGTTGTGTGCTCTACTTCAGTTTATGTGTTACATAAATTAATATTTGTTTATCATTAATAATACTATTAATTTATAATTTCCACTATTATCTAGTTTTACATTTTATTTTCTATCTTATAGCTTAATTATTTTCCTTTTTTCTGCCATTATTTTTCCTGTTTTTCCAGTGTGCATTTATTTCACATGATTTTTATTTAACATCACATTTTATTTAGATATTTTTGCATTTTTCTGCGTTTTAAAAATTGTCATTCATTTATTTCAATTTTTTCAGGGTCAGTCCCACATACAAGTCTTGTTAGATAGTTTAAATGTAAATATACTATCACTTAAATGTTACTGTGAAGTTAAAATCAATTTCTTTCAACAGTACCTGTGTTTTGAGAAACTTTTTAAACATAAATATATGTATTTGTAACTATATTTCTAATATATATGATATAATATCCACTTACCTCGAATTTGTTCAAAGATCAGCTTCATATTTTCTATGCTTGGGTTCTCCATTAAATTTATATCTATAGGTGCTGAAAAAGAGAAGATAGTGTTTGTTCTCGGTAAAAACACAGGTAAACTTTAAAATAATACAGAAATGTTCCATCATGTTATATGTGTAAATAAAATTTATAAAAACATATTCATTTTATTACCACATTATATTTGGTATATACAGCTTAGTATATGCCATATGTCATTGTCAAATTATACAGACCATCCCTCTCTATTTTATTAGTGTGATTGTTAAATAATTTTCTGTAAAACATGAAATAATCATTTATCGAATCATTCAGGAGTTATTTTGTCTGCACTAATGAGTTTGAATTTGCTTAAAGAATAAAAAACAGACTCTCCTTTCAGGAGATTATTAACATTCCCCAAAATTGTTTTTACCTTTAGACAATGTGAGTAACAACAATACGATCATTAAATATGAGAGCAAACAGTACATTGGGTTTGGTTTTTAAATTTATCCAATTTTAAGTGATTTAAGTCATTGAGTTTTGTACCAGGCATTAAGACCAAGTGTTCATCAGGGTCTGGATCAGAGGTATTTCCACCTGATGGAAAGAGAGAGTTTTTCACAAATATCACCAATGTTATCTCTATGTAGACATGCCTGTGCATCTTTTAAATTCAGAAACATTGTAATATACCCTAAATTATCCACAAGCTAAATGGAGCCACTAGGATCCTTTGAACCACCTTGATGACCTCCAGTCTGAACTAAAGTTTCCAAACTCCAATTCCTTAAATGGGAGATATTATGGAGGTTTATTGTGGTTACCTATGAAAAACTTGGAAATACTTAAACCTCCTCCAATAACACAAAATATACCTTAATATGCATTAATGTGCACAGTGGAAACTGTCTTAGTACTACCACAAAAACAAATATCTACAACATTCCTCATTTTCGCTCTAGAGGGTAAAATTAGCATGAGAAAAAATAAATTCTGCTCCCAGGCTGCATTTTATTTTGAATATTTTAGATGTGCTATAAAAAAAATCTGTGAATATGCAAATTTTCCATGAGTTATTGGGAATTACATTCCACAGAAAAATATATAACAGTAAAGACTCATATTTTCAGATTTACTCCATTTGACTTATTTTCAGTTCACCCGAATATTTTACAATTAAGTGCGACAGATGCAAATACATAATGTTCACAGAAGCATTTCTACAATTTATGTCAACATTTTAAAGTATGTTTTTGAGATAATATGTGGTATGATAATTCAACCTTCAAGAACTTTTAGAGTATTAGTTTCATACCTGACATTTTGTCAAACGATACGTATGATCCTGGAAGATCTTCAGGTTGTTGTAACGATGAAGTATTTCCATCTGAAAGCAAAAATGTACTATTACATTAATAAATTGTGCTGAAGGCATCGTGACGTAAATATTACATACCTAGACTGGGATATTTGTTGTTAAAAACTTAGACTTTACCCAGTAAAGTCTAAGTTTACTGAGTAAATGTCTCTGAATGTCTCTGAAAGCTGACAACATAAAAACACCAGACTGTCTGGTGTTTTTATGTTGTCAGCTTTCAGAGACATTCACACAAACTGAAGAGTGTGTTCATTAGAATTCAATTTTGGTTATTGTAAAAAAGTTTAATATGAAATTATTAATTCAATCACCTTAAAAGAACTAAATACATGTGATAATGTTCAATTCATTTGACTTTGTCACATCAGCTAGATACTTTTCCTGCCTAAGTGGCAATAATCTAATTGTAGAAAAGAGCAGAGGGGATGGCCATTAGCTGAGGTTTCAACATGGTGATTAGAAATAAATAAGATGGAAGATGAAGCAGAGAAGCTAAAAATCTTTTAGAAGTAAGAATCAGTTGAGAAAATAAAACAAAAACAGGACAGAAAGAAATCACAAAATTCTCCTGCCTCAGATTAAACACCAAGGAAATGAACAGATATGGCAAAACTTTTAGAACCTATAGAGTATGGCAAGCTCTATAGCACAGAATAACAATCATGAAATGATTAAAACCAAAACCCAAACACCCATAGATAGTGACACATAGTTCGCTTGATTTTTTATTTTTAAATTAGTAGAAAACTGTCTACTCCTGTTGTTGCTCTGCAAGTCAGTCAGACAGATCGATGCTACTCCCAAACGTACAATATTACAGGATAAAATCTCTGTTAAAAGTCATTTGGTTCACGTTGAGTACCTCAGAGGGAAAGAACCCATACAAATAGGTTCTTTATATAGTTTGTGCTGAATGTTAGTAAATCCATCCATCCATTCTCCATTACTGCTTATCCTTGTATTTTAAACTGCATTAGATCTAAACACTGATGTTTTTTATTATTTACAACTACTTCTCTCAATGGTTTACAGATAGCAAAGGGAATCATGCATATAATCATTTGCATTTTCTATTTCTATTTAGTAACTGCTATAAAAGTAACCCAGAACTATTAAAATAAATACCTTGATTTTCAATGTTTCTTCTCAAAAGTTATAACAAGAATATTTTATTAAAGTAAATTATTTTGTTAAACAAAGCAAACTTGGTTACTGATCCCTGAATGCTTCCTCTACTCCTTCCAAAAAATAACTTCTTTCATATTACTACAATTCTAGAAACTCTAAAAACATGAACATTGCTATGAAATATGTCACAAACTTTGCAATAAAGTCCAAAAATTAAATCACATATTTTATAGTACACTTCTATACATTATTTTTGCTTACCTGTAAGCAGGAACAGAGTAAAGAAACCTGCGAGAATCATGCCTGTGAGGCTGGTGAGTTTCTCTGTCGACTGAGTGAAAATGTTTCCTGTTGCCTTTGTATCACTGGAGGGAGGGCTGGGCGTCCAGCGTTTGTTCCCCACAGAAAATTACATTATGTTGTTTTTAATTGTAGGATCTGAATTTAAAATATTTGGTGCAGTGATTTTGAGTTTTTTGAGTCTGGTGTATGTTTTCGAAACCAACACAATAATTTAATCAACCATTCAACATATTTAATGACAATGAGATTAAGGAAACAGGAAACATTTGCTACCACAAGAAAGAAAGAACATTCCAGAAAGTGATTCTTATCAATTAAAAAAAAACAATAAAAATGTGAAATTCACAATTAAAAACTATATTGTTCTTCTAAGTGAAACAATAAGTGCTAATATTTGTACCAAGATTAAATAGTTATGCAAAATTACCAACAGTTTTTTTTGTTGTTGTTGTTGTTTTTTGTGGTTGCACTACTTTGACGAGCTAAGTGCTCCAGTAACCACTAACTTCCACATTAGGTTTTTTAATAGCAGGGTGTGGAAAAACAAAGCTTTAAGATGAACATAGTCATTTTTACCAGAGCAAGATGTCAGAAACAAAACCAAAGTTTACAGTAATATAAGACAATGGGATTACGCAAAATGTTTTTGTGTTTGTGTGTGGGTATGTGTGAATGTGTACACCGTAATCCCCGGACTATAGAGCGCACCTGATTATAAGCCGCACCCAGTACGTTTTTAAAGGAAAAAACATTTTGTACATAAATAAGCCGCACCTGTCTATAAGCAGCATGTGCCTACATACATACGGTACACAGAAACAGTTTTCAAAGTTTTAATAATATACCTTAGCTTTTCTTTCAAAACAGTGCCTGTGACTCGACAGTAACACAGCACTAACAGGGCTGGTTAAAAAAAACATACTGGTAAAAGTCACTAAGAGCCGTCTTCATCTTCCTCCTGAGCACTGAGACGTGTTAAGTTACATTAAATTTGCGTCTTCCTCGACACATATATTCCACCTGTCTCACTCTTACCTTTTCTGTTCGAACGCCCCTGGCAGCCGTTAGAAAAAATGCATAAATAAACCACATCATTGTATAAGCCGCAGGGTTGAAAGCGTCCGAAAATTACGGTATATAGATACCGTAATTTCCGGACTATAAGCCGTATGTTTTTTTTAACCAGCCCTGTTAGTGCTGTGTTACTACCGTATTGCTACTGTGTTACTGCCGCGTCACAGGCACTGTTTGGAAAGAAAGGCTAAGGTATATTACTAAAACTTTGAAAACTCTTTCTGTGTACCGTCTGTAAGTAGGCACATGCGGCTTATAGACAGGTGCGGCTTATGTATGTACAAAATGGTTTTTCCTTTGAGAGTGCACTGGGTGCGGCTTATAATCAGGTGCGCTCTATAGTCCGGAAAATACGGTATATAGAGTTCTGGAACAATTAAGAGACCGCTTAAAGTTGTCAACTTGTCCGATTTTACTTTATATAGGTATATGTTTGAGTAAAATGAACATTGTTCTTTTAGTCTATAAACTACTGACAACATGTCTCCAAAATTACGAGCAAAAACATAGCATTTATTAGCAGAAAATGAGAAAAGGGCAAAATAATAAAAAAGATGCAGTGCTTTCAGATCTCAGATAATGCAAAGAAAACCAATTTATATTAATTGAGAGACAACAATACTAGTGTTTTAGTCAGGAATCAAAATTTGGTGGAACCATGAGGTTTTCAATGGGGTTCAATGCAGTGGTCTCTTTTTTTTTTTTTTTTTCCCAGATATATATATATATATATATATATATATATATATATATATATATAATATACATTTGTTTATCTTCTGACTTTGCAAAGTGCTACTGACTCTGACCACAATGAAAATTATAAATGAACGCTTTCAGAAAGAAAGCAATGATGGTAAATTGACAAGATATAAGTGCTGAGGGTGTTGGCCTCCTAAAGCAGTCATATCGACACAAAAAGCTTTAAATAGTTGAGAGAAGAGAAAACTGCCCTCAGATCAGAGCCATGGTTCTTGAATTCATCTGTTTTCTGCTCTTTGCAGGTAAGCTAAGATGATTTTTGTTCTAGACTAGACACATGCTTCTTAATAATCAAAATGTATTGTACTTTTCTTCATTATGTAATTGAAGTGAGAGGGGTTTTTTAAATTATTGCTGTTTGCGTCAACCACTGAAACTTCATCTATTGCACAATGAATGAAGAGTTTACTGAGAAATTTCTGTGGCCTAACTTAAAATAAAAAAAAAACTCAAAGGCCTCAAATATTTAGAGAATTTAATTTTTATTCTACTAACTATTTGTTCAAGTTCTTAAAAGATTTTCACAAACATTTATTTCAAGTCCAACAATCGATTGTCTATGAAAAGAGCAGGATCAGGAAAAAAAGGTAGTAGAAGACTTTCAGCTTTTTCATTCTGTTTCCTTCTGTTGTTCAGTTTATGGAAGGAAATGTGGTCATTTCATTTTTGATTTTCATGGAACCTAAATGATGAAATTAGTTGTAAAGCAACTGATTGCACTCTGACCTTTGTAATTTTTTGGTTTTTGGTTCTTTGGTTTGGCTTTTCAGTCATGACCAACCAATCAAACGTGTTTGATTTTTGTGACCTATTTTCCAGCGTTTAATACAAGATGATTGAATTTAACCCTCGTTAGCGAATTGGCAGTTTGGGGAGATTCTTGCAATAATGTCCCGTTTTATATTCAGGCTTAGAATATACCTTGCAAACATATTCCTTCACTTTTTGGAACATTTTTGTCAAGACTCTGGGTTTTTGGGTTTGTTTTTGGTTTTCATTTTATTTATCAATTATGTTTTAGTTCACTCTTTGATTTATTCTTCTTGATTATTGTCATTAATTTCTTGTTAGATATTTCTCATTTTTGTCTTTCTTTATTTCAGTCCATCATACAGTTATTTTGTCATTCTGGGTTTAGTTATTCTTTTATGTCTGAGTCTACGTCTATCTTTCTGTAGTGATTCTATATAGGTTATTTATTTGTTTAATCCTTCTACTTATTCTAGTTCTGTGTTTCTTAGTTTCTATTGTTTTTAGATCAGTCTTGTTTCTGTTTGGTTCTTAGTTCCCCCTCATGTCTTTGTCTCTTTATAGTTTATTATGTTTCCTTTAGTCTTAATGTTTCTTTATTATTAGAATAATTTTCAGCTCCTCGTGTTTCCCCCCTCACTCTATTTTGTGTTGTGTTCCTCTGTATATCTTCCCTGCTTCTCTGTGCCACTTTCTCCCCACCTTCAGCTTGACTCCTGCTCCAACTATTCACACCTGCAATCAGTTACCTCATCAAATCAGACCCATTGTTTCCATTTTTACCTCTCAGTTCCTCTATTTCAGTCACAATTTGCCAGTTCATCACTTCCCTGATATTCTAGTCACCTTTCCTTGTCCTTGATTCTTGGTTTCCTCATGTCTCCGTATTGGATTCATGTTTACTCCTTGGACTTTGTTTTTCCTGTAAGTTTGGTTTCTTGTTTTTCTTTATAGTTTCAAACTCACCACATCTCCTTCCTGCTCCAACTGGGTCCACTCAACACTTCATGACAATTTTGTCACTATACAAATGGAAATTTTAATATTTTTATTTGTTTTTTGTGTGTGTGTGTATGTGTGTGTGATAGACCAACGCAAAGTGATGCTTTATTTTGAAATAATGTGAAAAATTTACTTTGTTTTTAGATTCTTCTTAACCTAATGTTTTCTCAACATTCTTTTTTTTTTTTTTTTTTGAAAACGAACAGTAACATAAAGTAAAACTATATGATTTCTGTTTTCAGGTGGATTAACATCCAGTTTGGAAATACAAGATGATCTTGACAACCAGTTGAACTCTAATCAGAGTTACACAGATCTATCAGGTACGAAATCTAATCTAATGGTTTTAGATAATCTCTGAATGGTAATTATCATCATCAATGAATGTTCCTACTGTAAGATTCATTGCAGCCATTTTGTTTCTTTGTATAAGTGAAGTTTTGATAAATTTGTCATCATCTGGTCAACATAAGAGCGGCTGCTACTGTTTTAGCCTCCTGCTTAACAATTTTATAACCGAGTACAAGTTAATATATTTCTGCACCATTTAACCATGAAAAATGTGATTATGAAAAATTTTACAAATACATAATTTTGTGTTTTTTTCCATGACAGATGGGAATACCACAAGTTATAATATATCGGATTATAATAACCAGACACCTGATCAGAGATTTGATAAAACTGGTAAGACCAAAATAATGTTTCTGACCACAAAGCTACAAAAAACAATTTAGATATTACTAGATAACTTTGTTAAAAAAACATTTTGGCCAACAGTCTTCATGGCAGAAGCATTAAATTAATATAAACATCCCATTTATCACTCTGAATGATGAACACACAGCTGCTTACATCTGTTTATTATTCCTCTGAAAGACGACATTGTAAAAACTCCAGATTTAAGGTGACGTTTTTCCCCATAGTGACACAATATTAGTGAAACACTTAATATTTTTTCTTGATTTTGATTTAAACCAAACTTTGGAAACATTCTTTACATTGTCATCATCTTTACAGGTTAATCTGGGAATTTGTATGCTTTGATTGTGATTGGATTGTTGTCGCTATAATCTTAAACAATGTTATTTGTATTTAAAGTTAATGTCCATCTTTACCCCATTTTATTTATTTAATTTAATATTTTACTGCTCTTTATCAGAATAAAACATCTTTTTAATATTCTTTCCAACTGATCTATTGACAGTTGAAATGTTTAGACTTTTATTCAAAGCCAGAATTCAGACATAAAGATTTAATTGAAACAACACAGATTTTAATCCATAGTGTCTGGATTTGTCTGAAATGTGGCTTGAATTTAATCAACACTGGTGAAATATAAGTTTAAAAATACTAAATGGATAATTATGACTTGAATTTTTTTGTTAATATAATTTAAAACTGAATCAGTCTTTAATGTAGAAGTTTATTAGTTATGACCAACCACAAGAATGCTATAATATAATTGTCTAATTTTACTAAACCTCTTGCCTTTCTGGTGAATTTGGTGCAGAATAATGGGCTTTCTGTTCTTGCAGGGACTAAGTGTAGCTATTGGGATGTTGTAGAGAACCTGAACCTGACCAAGAACAAGGACATGTTTACCATGGTCAGACCTGTTAAAATATATAAAGACAAAACTGCAGTTTACATTGAAATGAGGATCTATGCCATTCTAGATGTGGTAAGTTCTTGTTCTTGTTCTCGTCTTAAGTTGTCATTTTATTTTTGTTCGAATTTATTTTAATTTGTTTAACTTTGAATATGTGGTTTAGATTAAGTTATTTTCATATAATTGTTTGAAGTCATATTTTCTGTGGTTCTCATGTTATCATATTGCCAGTTTTTAAAGGTGGAATATTAAGAAATGTTTGCAAGATCTTAAGTTGTTGTTTGATAACAAAATCTGTATGCCAAATAATGTCTATGGTGCAAACACATTTAATAATGTGTAATTAACTACATGTAGCATAAGACCTAGTATAAAAATCTAAACTAACTTCTGGCCTAAAATTAAAAGCACTAATTGCAATCTATTCTAAATGTCTAACAACTGGTAATAGTTCTCATGTTTGTTTATCCAGCGAGAAGCCGACCAGTCCTTTATATCATATATTTGGTTTGTTATGGTGAGTTTTCTCAGAAAACATAACAAATTAGATGATGATTGATTAGGAATCAGACCATTGATTCTATTTTTTTTTCTCTCCCAAGGAGTGGGATAATGAGTTTATCTCCTGGCGTCCAGACGACTTTTGTGGAATTTCCAAAGTAGTGGTTCCACGTCAATCTTTGTGGATGCCTGATCTCATAATTGAAGAAATGTAAATCTGCTCATTTTATGTTTTAGGTTATTTGGGTTTTTCTGGGTTTATAGTTTGTTGTGTTCTGTGTTCCTTGGTTCCTTATTTTTGATTAAATGTTTTTGTTTTATTTTAGTTCAGTCTTTCTTATTATGTTTACTCCTTCTGTCTAGTTTTTCTTTCCTGCAGATTAGTTCCCCTGTTCCTGTGTTTGTGTGCTCTCTCCTCATACTTGCTATCTGTTAGCCAATCAGCCTGGACTTTTGGTCCAGCATTCAATATTTAACTTTCTCTCCTTCAATCATTCCTAGCTGGATTCTCCTGTTAATACCACATTATTTTCCTTCATGTACCTGGTTCTTTGTATTCCTGTTTTTTCTGTCCTCCTGGTTGTTTGTAAGTTCTTATTTTATTGTATTTTTTCCTAAAAATACTGTATTTCCTCTCTGTCTTTGCATTTGGGTCCATCAATCAATCAATCAAATTTTATGTGTATAGCACATTTCAGCAGCAAGACATTTCAAAGTGCTTTACATCATAACAAACACAAAGTCAGGCAACATAGAATCAACAATCAAAACATGACATGAAGTCAAGTTCCATCATAAAAGTTGTAATTGATTACGTTTCAAATACAACTCTAAACAGGTGGGTTTTTGTCGAGGTTTAAAGGAAGTCAGTGTTTCAGCTGTTTTACAGTTTTCTGGAAGTTTGTTCCAAATTTGTGGTGCATAGATGCTGAATGCTGCTTCTCCTCGTTTGGTTCTGGTTCTGAGGATGCAGAGCAGACCAGAACCGGAAGACCTTAGAGGTCTGGAAGGTTGATACAACAACAGCAGATCTTTAATGTATTGTGGTGCTAAGCCATTCAGTGATTTATAAACTAACAACAGTATTTTAAAGTCTATTCTTTGAGCTACAGGGAGCCAGTGTAGGGACTTTAAAACTGGTGTTATGTGC